>JNBR01001415.1:37593-104461 GCA_002081595.1 Achlya hypogyna | reverse complement strand
ACGATGAGCAAGCTCGACCGCGCCGTGTACGACACGTACGCCAGCCTCGACACGGGCAGCTATGTCCAAGCCGAATACGTCTGGATCGGCGGCTCGGGCCAGGACCTGCGCTGCAAGACGCGCACGCTCGACAAGGTGCCGACGTCTGTGGCCGAGCTGCCGATCTGGAACTTTGACGGCTCCAGCACGGGCCAGGCGCCCGGCGAGGACTCGGAGGTGATGCTCAAGCCGGCTGCCATCTTCAAGGACCCATTCCGCCGCGGCCACCACATCCTTGTGCTGTGCGACTGCTACAAGCCTGACATGACGCCGATCCCGTCCAACACGCGCTTCGACGCGGCGCGCGTCATGGAGGCTGCCAAGGCGCATGTTCCATGGTTTGGCATCGAGCAAGAGTACACGCTGTTCGAGAAGGATCAAGTGACACCGTACGGGTGGCCCAAGGGCGGGTTCCCCGGTCCCCAGGGCCCGTACTACTGCGGCGCCGGCGCGCACTCGGCGTTCGGCCGTTTGATCGCCGACGCTCACTACCGCGCGTGCCTGTACGCTGGTGTCCGCGTGTCGGGCATCAACGCCGAGGTGATGCCAGGCCAGTGGGAGTACCAGGTCGGTCCGTGCACGGGCATCGAGTCGGGCGACCAGCTCTGGATCTCGCGCTACATCATGCTCCGTGTGTGCGAGGACTTTGGCGTGCACGTGTCGTTCGACCCGAAGCCGATCCCGGGCGACTGGAACGGCGCTGGCTGCCACACGAATGTCAGCACCAAGGCGATGCGCGAGGATGGCGGTATGGCCAAGATCATCGAGGCGCTTGAGAAGCTCAAGCTCAAGCACAAGGTGCACATTGCCGTCTACGGCACGGGCAACGAGCGCCGCCTCACGGGTCGCCACGAGACGGCGTCTATCGACCAGTTCTCGTACGGCGTGGCCAACCGCGGTGCGTCCATCCGCATCCCGCGCACGGCCGAGGCCGACGGCAAGGGCTACTTCGAGGACCGCCGTCCGGCCTCCAACATGGACCCGTACACCGTCACCGGCCGCATCATCAAGACCATCGTTCTCGACGAGGCCTAGGCGACTACATACTGTTGCCATACTGGGACATGGAGCCCAGGCTAAATCCGTGAATATATTAACAACCTGCGCAAACTTCCGCTGTAGTTTGTTGCAAAGTTGACATCAGTGTGGTCAAGCTCCTCAAACGACGAAAAATAAGTTGCCATCCAGCCTAAAGTGATTGATTCCGGTTCGTGTTGCAGCAGTAGTTTGATGGCAAGAACATCGTTTTGGTAGACTGACTGATGGCAGCGGCGTGAGGACTGGCCCGTCGTGTTCAGATGGGCTTATCCAGGCCGCAGCGAGGCTCAAGTAGCATATTGCGCCCTTGTTTTGTCCATATGAGGAAGCTAACGAGTAGAAACACAGCGAAACTGATTCGAAAGGGTTGCTGCGCAAGGTTGGAAGTATGATGTTGACCACGAAGGATTCATCGACTCACTAAACGGAAGCAAGCCATTCACGGAACACGAGACGATGAACTCCTCGCTGCAGATGGAACGCCAGTCAACAAGGTTCGGTATCGCAGTCGCTGGTTTCTTATCAGTGCCGTCATGGCCACTACTTCATACGGCTACACGATCGATAAGGAGGACCGTCGTTTTATGTAAACGGAGAAACCCCTAAACCTCCGTATACTGTTGTTGGTAATCGAAAGTTTTCCGTTTTCTGTCTTTCTTTACGGACAAATCGGCTTCTCCCATCTGGCAATATTACGGGTCTCGTGGCATGGCGTTGACGCTGGTACTCTGGAGCGTCAACGCGGTCGCCGTTGTCGGTGTCTGCATGGCCGCAACCCAGTGGCACGCGACGTCAACTGCGTCGTTCCTCGTAGTCTTCCTCGGGTACATTGGCTCCTCCATTCTCCTCGAGCGCTTGTTCTATCCCGCGCCGTCGCCGCGGGCACAACCCAAAGCGGCAGACCACAACGCGCTCGCGCTTTTCAATCTGCTCGTTGCATCTGTCTTTGCTATGGCTACTGCTGAGTGCCACGCGCGCGGCCTGTCGCGCATGAGCTTCGGGCCGGCGCCGTCGACCGCAATGCTCCTGCTGCAAGTGCTTGGCGCATGCGTCTTTGAGAACACCATAGAGTATTACTGGCACCGCATTCTCCACACGCGGGCGATGTACACACGGATTCACAAAGTGCACCACCACTACAAGCGACCGCGCCCATTCGACGACATGTACATGCACCCGTGCGAGGGCATGGCGTACTACTGGGTGCTGTACGGCCCGCCATTCGTACTACCCATGCATCTGCACAGCTTCGTCGTGTACATGGTGCTCATGGGAACGTTTGGGCTCCTTGACCACTCGGGCGTCCCAGTCCGCATCCCGTTCGTCTATGACACACGAGACCACGACGTCCACCATACCCGAGTGACATACAACTACGGCTTTCCTTTCCAGCTGCTCGACGTCGTTCACGGCACGTATCTTCCGCCGAAGGTCCTCGACTAGCTGCTATTAGGCGAGCTGGATCATGCGATAAACTGATTCTACTGGGAATGTGTGGATAAACCGAGCTCTGGAGCGCTTGCCAATACAGCCACTGCTACTGCAATGATCGATGCGTCGCATATGGCTCATCATTTGGCCTTCAAACGTTAAGGACGCCTGGACAGTTCGCATATCTAAGGACTCCATGGGAAGCCGAAGCCTATTCTCCACAGCAGGACGAAGACTGCACCAGGCGCGACCCAAGCACTGTACTCTGCCGAAGCGCGATGCACAAAACGTGCGGTGCAAATGGTGCTTCATAGACCAACGCCTGCCAAACGAAATCACTCGATATCAAATGGCGCTAGCACTTGCGTATCCGACGTCTCGTCGATCATGCTAATGGCTACAAGCAATACGACGAATCGCATCAAGCCTCACCTACTTTTTAGAAACGATTCCAACCCTCCTCGATGACGCCGTGCACCATGAAACCTGGAGGTCGAGCCTTGTCCCACCGATGCGCGACCGAACATCGCCATAACTTCACTCGCCTCGCAGCGACGGGGCTACATCCTTGCATCTACTTGCCTCCAGCGAGCAACCGCGCGAAACCCTTCCACCAACGTCGGATGCGTTCATAAAACGCTGTTCGACAAGGCATCCACGAGTCCACCGCACGTGGATCCATCGCAAAAGACTCAATTCGCCGTTTTGTCAAGTTATCCCTAGTGTGTTCGCATACATAAGCAAACAACGGAATCTAATGCGCCAATAGCTCGAAGACCTTGCCAACGTCGAGAGCCCAGTCGTCGTAGGACGCCGTGTCGGCCAGCGCCTCAAGGTCCGACGAAAGGCCGTGACGTCCGCAAGCGTTTTGCACCGCATAAAGGGAGATGCCTTTGTCGTACTTTCTATAAATACTGGGGTGGGAAGTAGCGCGCATGCCGTTGCCTACCATAATGCGGGTGGCACCCCATTCGCAGCTCGTGCCGCCGCCCACCCGCCCCGCCCTAGCCAGGACCTTCGTCCTTTTCGCGCTGAGCTGTCTCTGGAACCTCGCCGCGCCGTTTAAGGCCTGGGAGCTCTCGCGTTACGGCTTTCTCCCGACCTCAAACACCGTCGTACTCAACCTCGAGTGGGACACCGTGCTCAATGGCCGGCTGCTCTCGCAACTGTACGCGGCGGCCGGGATCCCTTTATCACGACCGCTCAACGCCACCCGGTACCTCAACGTCTTCCTCGACTTCGTCGTGACCCCGCGCTCGGTGGGGCGCTGGGCCACTGCTTTCGTCAACTCGGCTGACGTTTCCCAGATGAGCATCAACGGGAGGCCGCGGCGCCGCTCGCTCAACGCCTCACGAGAGCGAGCACTCTTTGAGCGCGACATCCACCGCTTTGAAAGCAGCGGGTTTCTCCTGTGGGGCACCGAGGTTCTCTTCGACGTATTGCCGCCTGTGGCCGATGGCACGGCCGTTCAAGACGTCGCCGAAGCCGTCCTCTGCCTCAAAGGCGTATCGGCCGATGCATTTGTGAACCTTCAGTACCCGAGCAAGCTCGATCCACTGAAAAATCCAAGCGATGCAGCAGCAGTGGCGGTGTGGGCCGACATTATGTTCCCCGATTTGGCCGCGTGTCTTGTGCGGCGGAACGAGCTCCTTGCTGCGGCCCCGACGCCCGCGGCTGGAGTGGTGGCGCTCGCGGAGGAGCTAGCGGCTACGTTTAATCTCAGTCTCGTCAACATTGCGGGTACCGAATACCTCTATTCTCCAACGACGTTTCTTGAGGGTTTCCTCGACATCTCGGGACAACGCGCCGGGCAGCTCACGTACCAAATCATGGGGCGCGATCCCGCAGTGGTGTACATGGTCGGCAGCGGCAACCTCGATTCGATCTTAGTGGCGCGCGAGACAGCTTGGTGGTGCAGCATCCAATACATCGATCCGGCGACCGGCGCCCCTAATGCGACCAAGTGCTTCACCCAGGTCGCGACGACGCTGCCGGCATTCTTCCTCGCCAAGTACACGCATATTTACGCCGGCACACGGTACGTCGATGCATCTGCCGTCGCGGTGTCGGGCTCGCTTGGCAATCTCACGACGCATGCATGGCGGCCACAGGCCATAGCACCACTCGATACGATCCGTGAAATTGAAGTCGCCGGTTCGCAAAGAACCTTCCGGCTGTTCTGGCAAGCGGCCATTGCCGAAGCCGGGGGGGCTGTCGATGCTGATGCCGCCCTCGAAGAGCTGTGCCTTGTGGACGATGGCTGTGTGAGCGGGTGCCGGAACGAGTCGGCGTCAGGCGGCACCACGCTGGCCTTTCGGCGCGGTGGCGCGTGTGTGTCGGCGCCCAATGCCGTCGCGTACGACGCCAACCGCATCTTCACTGACCGTCGCTGCCTGGGCGCCGGCGGCAGCCTCGTGCAGATCACATACCTCGACAGCCGCGGCAACCGACGCAACGTGACGCTGCGAGGTACCGGACGCGCACTTGGGGTCCTTGCTTGCATCATCGGAGGCCGCCCCCCCAACACGGACTTTCCTTCGTACTTGTACGACATTCTAAGCCAAGACACCCAAGCCACAATCGCGACCACCGTCGTCAATGGCAGCGAAACCATCGTCCTCAACTTTATCAGCCTTGTGTCGCTCTTCGGGGACATTTTCTTCTTTGTGTGCGTCTGTGCTTACCTGCGGACCGCGCCAACGTGGCTTCATCACCCCCAGGTAATCACTTCGTAGCCGCAATGCCTGTAACTCGGTGCGCAGGTAGCGTTTAGTCGAACGTCGTGCGGCGTTGGCGCCATCGTTTGGGCGCGCCACCGCACTGTGCTCGTGCTTGTGAACAGCTTGAGCCTCTTGGCGTGGCATATTGGCGCTGCCCGAACCACGTGCGCGTGGGACGCGACAGCAGCGACTACAGTGAGCGTCGACCCGACTTATACTTGCACCGTGGTGCCCTGGGGCCACTTGAGCAGCGTCGCTGAGGGCGTCCGCCTCTTCTCGATGACTTGGACATTCTTTGCGATTGCTTTTCTCGATCGCATGCCCGGCATCACCCGGCACTGGCGCGCGTATGCGACGGCCGTCGGCTTGTTGGGGTTCATTCCGCTCACGCTGGGGGCCGCCGCCATTGCCTATGCGAGCCAGCTTCGCCCGGTGCTCCTCCCTGCCGTCCACAGCCAGTTTGTACTGCTCGTGCTTTGGTGCGGGTACGTGGTGCTCCTGCGTAGTCGCCTTGCGGCCCCATACGTGATGTGGGCAGAAGACTGCATCCAGCGCGTCGGCTTTGCCAAGCAGTCCATCGCACCAAACAGTGCTTTTCGCACCGTCGTGGGCGCTGTCTACTGGACTTCGGCGAATCTGCGAACGGAAGCCCCAGCCACGTATGTCCCGCTGAGCCTGTTGCTCAAGACGCCGGGCATCGCTGTCAACCAAATCCGCGACCACGAATACATTCTTGGGCCTGCGGTGGCGGCCCGCAAGCACCCTGAGTGGGTGGCGACAGCGAGCGAGTACTACGTCTGCGCCGGCAAATGACCATTTGCGGTCATGTCGTTGCAGGGAGGGCCATGTTGAACGCGAACCAAGAGAACCAGATGCAACCGCGAATGCTGAGCCATGATGTACAAGCTCCCTGGTCCATGCGTCATCGATCCTGCCAAGGCACGAAGCAGCACAGAGAAGGACGATACCCCATTGCGCCTGTAGAGCTGCGGTCGTTGCGATAAGTATTCCATCAGCAACATAGTCCTGAATCTAGAATTGGTGGACGTACTTACGCATGCGGAAGGGTGGAAAAAATCAAATAACGATAAGATACGGCAGAGGGCCTAGAGCGAAGTGTGCTTGCGCATCTCGCGGAGGAAATGCAACTCACGGAGTAGACGGTTGGCCGTGGCGTAGTTGGCGTCAGCCACGGGATCGTACCGGTCGAGCATGCCGGTGACTTGCTGGTGGTGCTGTGGCTCGTATTGATGCCGCTTTTGTTCCTGGTATTGTTGCTGATCGAACGATTGCTCCAGGTGGCGGTGGCGCTGTGGCTCCTGCTGCCAATGGCTCGGCACGTCAGGCGAGACCGGCCGTTGGATCTTCAGCCGCTTGAGCTGGTGCTCGACAGCAGCTTCCATAGGTGACGCGCGCTTGAGGCTCGTCACGCGCGGGACCTCGTACTCGTCATCGCCGGTCATGTCCACATCGTGCATCTTGACCGTGGAGCGAACCCGACTGGCGCATCCGGACGTTGGCACCCGCCCATACAAACTTCCACCTAGCGTATCCGGACAACCTATTTCGCGATCTTATTCGAGGCCAACTGCCGGTCGCGGCAGCGGCCAACTGCCAGCGGTGCTATGAGCCGCAGCCCGGACGAGCCTACGGACCAGCGCTTACCACCAGAGGCGTTACTGGTCGAGCGCGTGGAGGCGGTGAGAGCGGTCACATTGCGCGGCTACGGAGCTCTGCCGACCGAATACAGACTCGGAGCGCTTTATCAAGTGCCGTTGATCATTGTATCCTTGTGGTATGAATACGCTTAAGGCAGCCTTTGGGCGCAGGCAGCTCCGTCCTCGACTCGTCGTTGCTGTGGCTACCATGGCTTCTTATCACATGAACGAACGAATACACAAGAGGCAGATTCCATTCATTGACATCTTGGGATCCCATGTCCTCAATTTATCCAGTCACGTAGCGGTGTCAGAGACGGCAACGACTTGGCCACCGCACATGTCGGCGACACCATTAATCTGCACCTCTGAAATGGTTCCATTCGGTTGGGTTGCGATGTGGCAGCCGATGCGGGACGGTAGGCCCATGCCTCGGCCTTGGGAAAACACCATGGGCGATGTCGCGCGGCCGTGGTGCACGAGCAGTGCTCCAAGCGCGCCTGATGATGTGCCTGTGGCAGCCTCCTCGTCAATACCAAAGCGCGGAGCAAAGTTGCGGCACTCAGCGGTCGCTTCGGCCTCCGATGGCGCTAGTGTGAACGCATGTAAACCAATGGTATCCCACGCCGTCGACAGCGTCGCAATCTTGGCCATGTCGGGACGCATGGCATGAAGAGCGTCGGCAGAAACAATGGGCACGAAGATATCGGGTAATCCCGTGGAAACAATTGTCATGGGCACGGTGGCGTCGATTGCGGCAGCATCAAGGCCGAGCGCATCAATGACGGCAGCAACGTCTGGAACAGGGCGGAAGATGGGCGGTACTTGGGCCATGTACACGCGGCCATCGGCATCGACGGAGACGTTTAAAGCCCCCTGCGTCGAGGTTTCCATCGTATAGGCCCCTGGAGGCATGCTTGAGAAAGCGGCGACGGTGGCATGGCCACAAAGGTCCACTTCTCCTTCGGGCGTGAAGAAGCGGACGGCAACGACGCCCGGCCGCACAGCAACGACGAAGGCCGTCTCGGAGAACCCGACAGCGGCCGCCACGGCCTGCATCGCAGCCGGCGACGGAAACGCCTCCAGTGTCGCGACGCCGGCCTTGTTGCCGCCGGTCGTACCAGGCGTTGCCACAAGCGAGTTGTAATGAGCCACAGCGATCTCCATGGAGAAAATTGATAAATAAATGTTCAATTTGCCAAAAATACCATCATTCGCAATGCCATCATGCAAACCAATGGACGCAGTCGGTGGCCAGTTGGCATGAGTGTCGCTTCGTAGTCGCTCGAAGGCCATGCCCGAAGGCCTTGCTGGCCGGCTCTTCACCCATAAACCAAAGAGACTTTCAGGGTACAGTAAACATCGCAACGGTCACCCAAAAACGCCAGTCCTTTGGCATGAGGTACAAAAAGCAAGGAAATGTTATAGGTACGGACGACTTTATGATCAGTACCATCAACTTAATGCCTTCTCTTAGCGATTCATGTAACTTAGTCACCAAAGACGTGTTTAGTTTGACGAAAAGATGCATAATGATAGGCGGGTATGAATTGGGCTATAATGTAAGTGGCTACGAGTTTAATCCGTTTTTAAGTTAGTTGATGTCGATGCACGTGAAGTTCGTGACCTTGGGCCGTTCGTCGTACGTGTACTTGGTGTTCTTCTTGTTGCGGGGACTTAGCGGGCTGTGGAGGTAAAAGTCCGTGGACTGTGAGACCTCAGCCGGCGTCCACTTGGAGAAAAGCTCAAGCTCCTGAAAGGTCGGGAGCGCCGACATGGGAACGAGGGCGGGCGCGACGGGCGCCGTGTACAAGGGCGTCACGCCCCACTGAATGGCGGCGGTGGTCGTGCCATTGGCATCGCCGTACACGACCTGGCTGATGGCGCCGATGGTGGCAACAAGGCGGGTGAGGGTGATGGTCTTCATCTTGGAGTTTTGCTTGATGGGTTGCTTTCAATGGAAGTAAGTAAGTGATGCCAAGGCAAACGCCGGGCCTCGGCGCTTGGCGCGTCCTCAACTGATCCACATGGTCGTGGTTGGCCACCAGTGTGGCCGTTGATAAGACGGTCCGACAGTTTCAGAGCTTATAGGTACGTGGCAGGCTCAGTGACAAGAGTACTTTCGAATTTGCGAAGCCAACCACCCATCCAACACAACTCCAAGATGAAGACCATCACCCTCACCCGCCTTGTTGCCACCATCGGCGCCATCAGCCAGGTCGTGTACGGCGATGCCAATGGCACGACCACCGCCGCCATTCAGTGGGGCGTGACGCCCTTGTACACGGCGCCCGTCGCGCCCGCCCTCGTTCCCATGTCGGCGCTCCCGACCTTTCAGGAGCTTGAGCTTTTCTCCAAGTGGACGCCGGCTGAGGTCTCACAGTCCACGGACTTTTACCTCCACAGCCCGCTAAGTCCCCGCAACAAGAAGAACACCAAGTACACGTACGACGAACGGCCCAAGGTCACGAACTTCACGTGCATCGACACCAACTAACTTAACATTGATCCAAAGGCATAGCCATTTATATTAAATCGTAATGACACCAAATTTATTCCATCTTTGCAATACTTGCTGGTTTGTCCCCCCGGTCGATCTGTCACTCAGTGCGGCTCATTGAGGAATCCAAGCCCATGACGAATGCAGTCACGGTGTTCGGTGCTAATGAGAGTGAAAGTGAGACGAGAACTGAGCCCGCCAGCTTCTCGAGCCGCTCAAAATGGTAGTCGCATCAGGTCCTGGATATTATGCAACGCGCCTCTTGCAGGAGCGGATTGCACAAGGCTTGATCGCCCCACGTAAACTTAACGTTGATGCACAAATTGTCCTCTAACCAATATAAATGCTCGATACAGCACCTTGGGTAGGTCAATTGGACAACATCGTAACACGTTTTGCTAAGATGTTGAGTTTGATTGAGAGTTTCATTTTGAACTCACGGTACACATCATCGGGACACCGCCACAGTTGTCGACTCTTCAGTCGTCCCTTGCTGCCCATGAACAACCTTTTCATTCTTCTTTTCCGCTTCTCCATGGATTTGCATTGCCAACCACGAATGCATTGCCGCCAAGTTGCAGTTGCCAAAGGAACATCACCGTATGTGAGTAGCCATTGCTTGTCGTCGGAACGTAAAGATCCAAGCAGCCACATCCTTTACATGTTTGCCGTGCCCAGTTGCGCCCTCGATTAACGAAGAAGACCGTCCGTATCTGCTTCTGAGGCGGTGCACACCAAGGACGGGATGGCACCCTTACGTCGCACATTACATTGGAACCAGTTCACTCGTGCCTCTTTGCCTTTTGTACCAGTCCAGGTGCCTCAAAGTACAGTAGTAGCATCCTCTGTGCCCAGTCCAGTCGGACACCACTGTGTTGATGTTCTCTCGCGGCATCCAGCAACGGGAACCGCGCCTTCCTTCGAAGCGCGAGAGGACGCGACGATCGAACAAGTTGAAGTTCAAAGTGGTCGCCTGGCTACCGCACTTAAATGAACGAGGACGGCCCGATGCACACTGAATGTGCGAATTTCCCACAAAGTCCGCATGTTCTCGACGCACTTAGGAGGAACAAGCCATGTGATTGGTGGAATCATTTGGGTGTTTCACGAGTTCGGAATTTGCCCCATCAAGTGGCCATGGGGAAGCGGTCCGCGTCGATGGATGCCGATGGTCTCGACCCGATCGAGACCAGCCCAAGCCGACGAACTCGGTCGCGCCACCGCGACATCGCGAGCGATGACGACGACACCTCGTCCTCGAGTGCGTCGTTGGAAGAGGACGACGGCAGCCGCCTCATGCGAGCCGTGCGCGTCGAGGGCCATGGGGGCCGCGCCAACCAGCTACTCGTGTCGATGACCCCGCACGCGACAGCGAATGTGGTGTACTTTCCTGGGGACGTCCAAAACTTTGAGCATCGCATGCGCAAAGGTCGGTTCAAGGCTTGGACCGCGTACTCGTATGAGGCCACCGCGGCGGTCCTCGCTGCGAAATACCCAACGGCGACGATCTGGATTGTTCAGCCGCATCGCATCGAAGCCAATGGCGTGAGCTCGTTCGACAACTTTGTGCCAAGGAGAGATCCGTTGGACCCTATGACCTGTGGGCGCTGCCCCATACCTTCCAACGCTGATATCGCCCGGTAGATTCACCGCAGGGACACGCCATTGAGCACTTGCGTCTGCTCATGGAGCATGCATGCGCCTGCATCGATAGTACGATCCCTTGCAGCTAGCAGGAGCGTTACCGCGGTGTCGTAGACGCTGCGTACCTACGGCCCGACCTGCAGCTGCACCTGCTTGGCTTCAGTCGTGGCGTCGCCGTCGTCAATCAAATGGTCACGGAGCTTGCGCTCACGACGCAGCGGCCGATGGACGACCACGTGCCGCCCACTCTGCTACCATTCTTTAAGCAGGTGGGTATCCCCACTGGCTTCGTCAGAACCAACGTATCCCAGGTGGTCTCCATACATTGGATCGACGGTGGCAATGGTAGCGGCGCCGGCGCCTTTCCCAGCCACAGCCTGGCGCTCTCCGTGCTCGGAGACCTCCCGTAAGGCCTTTGCTTTGGCCAGCTCTAAGGGGCGGTAGATCCCTCAAGCTGCATCTGCACTGGACGCCATATCAATTCGCTTCGGACCTCCGCCCCTGGATCGCTCATGAGGGCGTCGCGTTCTGCAGGAACATGGAGGGCCGCGGCCTCCACCCGATCGTACACCAGTACGTCCCCCGCGGCCATCACTAGGACTCATCGGGGCGTAGGTACTTTGCGAACACGGGAGGCTCTCTCGAAGACCACTTCAAAGTGCTCGTTGCAATGCAAGTCGACACGCCACCTTAGCCCCAGCCTAGCGGGGTATTTATTCACTTACTGCACGACGCAGTCTTCTTTTCTGCCGCCGGGGGTCTTGGCCGCAGCCGCCAGGTTGTGACGGCGCTTGGACTCGAGTCGTTCCTGCAGCGCGCTCAAGATCGCTTGGCGGTCGTTCAAATCGAGCTGTAGCGCCTTCAGTTCGCCTAACGGAACTCACAATTAGTGTTTTGTTTTGTACCCCACCTTCGTGTTTGGCTTTAACGGCGCGGATCTCCGTGATCGTCCGGCTTTTGAGCTCCTGCGCTTGGTCCTCGCATTCGTGGCGCACCGCCATGATCTTGTCGTTGCAGGCCTGCTCAGCCTTGAAGGTCGCCAGCATTTGATCGGCTTGCTGGTCACCGAGCTGCCGCTCAAGAGCCACCGTCTTCTCCAGAAGATCCTGGTGGGCCTTGAGGAGGTCGGCCTCCTTGGCGTTTTTAAGCCGTTCTTGCTCCAGCCGCTGGTTTGTCGAGTCGGCCAGCAGCGACACGTGCGCTTGGCGGGTCGCGTCGAGCGCATCTTCGGCCTCCTTGCACTCGGTTTTGGCCCGCGCCAGTTCCTCCAGCAGCCGATCGTGCGCCTCGGCGTGCAAGGCACCGATGCGTTCAATCTGCATGCGCGTACGGTTGATTTCACCCGTTTTGTGCTCGATCTCGGTGGTCAGCGCCATTTTCTCTTCCACGAGGCGCTCCGAGATGCCAAAGAGCGCGCGTTCGAACGTATCTCGCTGCTGCGTGAGCATGTCTTGGGCCGCTTGCGCCTTGGACTCGAGCATCGACACCTTTTGTTTGATGACACCGAGCGCTTTCTACGACGTGTCCGTTGAAGTTCCGACGCATATCGGCGGCGGTACCTGCGCAGCGGTGTCCTTGGCTCGGTACAGCAGCGTCACGGCCGTGCCCCACTCGACAATGCTGTCCATGGCCTACGGACGGTGTGATCAAAGAGCCATTCCGATGCGACGCACCTTGTCGGCAAGGAAGCCCGTGAGCACGTACGCGTGCAGCGGCAAGGCGGCGGCCTCGGCGTCGTAGGCCGCAACCAGCGACGCCATCGCCACCTTGTAATTCTTAAGCGTCTCGTGCAGCGCCGCTACAGGGCTGTCGCGGTCCATCGTGGCCTGCGCGGCGGCCGCAATCGGCGCGTAAAGGTCATCGAGCAGCCGCGTCTGGTGCGCCGTTGCGCGCTTCACGTTGGCTTCAAGCGCGGCAACGAGCTGTGCTTGAAGCCACTCGCCAAGCGCGTGAACGACCGAGGCGAAGGCATCACCGGCAAAGTCCTGTTCCTGCACGACGGCGTCGGCAGCTGCTTGGGCCTCTTTGAAGGCGGACACAACGGCGGCTTCGGGCACGGCGGTTGATGGCGGAGCAAAGGTCGCCGAGAACGCGGCTTTGGCGGCGTCGAGTGCTTGTTCGCTTTGAGCCGCAACGACGCGGTCCCAGGCGCTTGAGATGACGGGCGTCGCACCCGAGTTGAACGCGTCCACGTAGTTGTGGGCGAGGGTGACAAGCATCGCGCCTGAGAGAGCTTTGGCCATGAGCTTCTTGGGTTTGAGGCTGTCGAAGACCTTGTGGTGCAACGTCGTGAGCTGCGCCTGGAATTCAGGGCGAAGCGACTCGAGAGGTTGCTTCGGCAGCTCCCGCAGCAGGGATTCGTCGTTGAGCGGCCGCACCATCGTGAGACAGTCGCGGTTGGGAAAAAAGGAGGAGAGCAGCGCGCGAACCTCATTCTTGTGCATACTGTCGTCGCTCGTGCCGGGCTGAGGCTTGAGCGCCTTCTCCAAGTAGTCCCGTGGTGTGATTTCGCGGCCGTTCTCCTCAAGCTGCAGCGTGAAATCGCGCACAACCCACAGAAAGGCTGGAAAGAACTCGGCTAGCGACGCCGAGGATGCTGAGGCATCGCCACCAGCTGTCACTTGAATGTACTTGGTGAGGTTCACGACGAGGGAAAGATCTTCGATCGCATTGGCGTCGATGACACCCCGACTGTTGTAGATGAAGAACGAAGAGAGGAGAAGCGCCAGCGCAAAGATGCGCGTGTCCTGTGTCTGACTCCGTTGCGACGACCCGAGCCCTTCCGTGTCCATGAAGATGATCGTCTTCTTGCGTGCCGAGCCCGCGGCTTCGACGGGTTGGCCCCAGATCCAGATGCCTTTCGTCATTGCATTGACCGTGCCGCCGACGCCGAACATCGTGTGTTCCGTCGTGCGTCCAAGGAGCTGGTTCAAGAGGTACGATTTGCCTGTGCGGTAAAGCCCTGCGATGGCCACGATGCTGATCTCACCCTCGAGCGAGCTCAGATACGAAGCTGCATCGGGTGAGATCTCGAACGTCTCATCGTCCGTGAGCGTGATGAACGGAAGCGGTTCCGAGAGCGACGCGGCCATCGTATCTACGGCGAGTTGTGCTGGTCGGCCAGTCAGCCCGGTCGGAGTGTCCGGATACAGCCAAATGCAATAGAATGACAATTAGATTATCCTATTCTTCGTATTAAATGCAATTAAAATAAATGACCCGTTTCGACCAATGGCCTCTTGCCATGAGGCAGAACGCCACCGGATTGGTCCAAATATTGTGCGCGGGTTGCAGGCATCCGGATTGGTGGCTGCTGCAGGATACATGCACGCAACCTGAGAGATGACAGTTCATGCAGGCAGCACCATCGCGATGCCGCCATCCCCACGGCGTGCAAGCATCGTGTTACCCCCAACGATGCTAGCCTGATGCCATGGCCAGCGCGGCCACAGCGAACGTTGCCCCGAACGCACGTTTTTCCGTCGCAAACGCGCATCTTTCTGCCCAGCAACTTCACCCACTGACTTTGGTCACAGCCGCCGATCACCTCGATGGCGTGCCGTGGATCGCACGATTGCGTTGAGCATTGGCTGCAGTGCCTACCCCCCCCCCGCCGCCAGCACGCAAGGCACTAGGCTCGCGGCCATCGAGCCCGTAACTTACTTATCAATCCAGGCATGCAATATCCTTGTGCACCGCACTTGTCGGTGCCACGGTTGCGGCAGCGCAGCTTGCTGGCCTTGCGGGTTGCCCACCTCGCTGGAAGATACTCGAGGAGGAGCGAGGCGTGTTTTTAGTTTGGTTTTGTGCGACACGACAGCCAGATGGCCGACGTTGACGAAGTTGCCGCAGGGACCATGGGCAAGGCCGAGGGCAGCAAGGTCGTGCCGTGGGCGTACCTTCGCAAGGGCGAGTGGACCATCTTCTCCGAGGCCGACTGCGGTACCCATCCCGTCGTCGCCCTACCTTACGCGAGCGTAGTGGCGCTCGAGGCATGCAAGGACTACGCGCCCGTGGCAGTCGACGGGGGCCGCCTCCTCGTCTCCGTGCCGGACCGCACGCTCACTGCCGTCTACTGGGACGAGCCACCATGTCCCGTTGTCCGCTCGTAACGTCGCCGCACTCGTGTGCGTCTCATAGCACCATAGCAATTGGATCTTCGAGTCGACGAGTGGCAAATGGATCCCGTTGCCCGAGGCCGAAGCCGTCGAGATCAACAGCATTTGGGCAACGTTGCCAGCGACGGTACTTTTCCACAATCTCGGTAGATGCTCATGAGCGCAGGAAACGCTGGTGCTACAGACGCCCGTCATCGATCACATGACGGGCATAGCGACCAGGACAGGCGCTGCCAAAACGGCGGCCGCGATCAAGCTACAGGAGCTCTTTGCCAAATGCAGCCCCTCGCGTGATCTCCGGTGCAAAAGCTTGCACTACGGCATGGCGTTCGCTCCGGCTTCGCCGCGCGTCGTGGATCACGTGGTCTTTGTCGTCCATGGCATTGGGGAAACCTACTGTAAGAAGCGTTTGGCGCACGGCACGATCATCGACCAGTGCCACGTGCTTCGAGCAAGTACGGAGAGCCTATTAGCGTCGCACTACGCATCTGCTGCTACTGGCCACAGCGTCGACTTTTTGCCCGTCGACTGGTCCGACGTCCTCGGCGACATGGTACACCGACGCTACAAGCCCTCGCGTTACGCCCGCTAGGGTGACGACGTCCACGCACTTCTGCACCGCATCGCGCTCGACTCGATGCCATTTGTGCGCCAGCTCACAAACGAGCTCCTCTCCGACATCCTGCTGTACACGGTAACCCTGGAAACCGAGGACTGCCTAAACACGTGATTGTAGTCGCGCCAAGCCGCCGTACTGGCGTATGTCACCAAGTACATGAACGCACGCTACGAGTATCGCACGCTGTGAACACCCAGTACCAACGAGACGCCGTAGATTGTACAAAGCCAACCACCCCGAGTTCACCGGGCGCGTCTCGATCCTGGGGCACTCGCTTGGCAGCATCATCACTTACGATGTACGCCGTTTCTTAGCGCTAACTCTTATGAGGTGTATGGTGGTAGTTGCTCGCCAAGCAAGGCCAGCCTGGCACCGATGACATGTGCGTGATTGACGACGGTCGTCGAGCTCATGGGCCATGGTAGGCAACTGGCGTTTGCCACCGATACGTTTTTCGCTTTTGGGTCGCCGATCGGGCTGTTCTTGGCTCTACGAGGTAACATTCACGGCCAAGATCTCGTCCTGCCCAACTGCACCCACGTTTACAACATCTATCACGTGCGTTTTGTCCAGCAATTCGTCGGCAACTGTCATGATAGCCGCTCGACCCCGTTGCCTATCGCCTAGAGCCGCTCATTCACAAGGCCGCATCGGTGGCCCCACCCGTCCGGATCAACACGGCGTCGGGATGGCGTCGCTTTCACCACGTGCGTCGTATTGAAGCAAACGCGCCTGAGGCTGGCTCTAGGTCGTCCAAGACTTCGCCGAGTCGTTCGAGTCGGGGCAAAAGAAATGGGCGCAGAAGATGGAAGAAACCTTTAAGGTTTTCATGCCCAAGGACTCGGATGCAACAAAAGGTTCTTTGTTTCCAAGGCGGAGGCTTGAAACAAACGTAGAGAGCACCGACGACACCGAGGCTCAGGCCAACGAGCTCCAAAAGCGCGTCCTCGACGCTATGAACCCCAAGACCAACCGTATCGACTACGTCTTGCCGGTAGACCAACGGACGTAGAACGGTACTCATGGTGCGTAGGAGTCCGAGTTGGAGGCCCTCACGCCTCTGTCGGCGCTTACAGCGCACACAGGGTACTGGGCGAGCATGGACTTCGTTCTGTTCCTACTAACGCAGCTGCTCGGTGATCCAAGCCGCCAAGGGAGTGCCGAGTAACTCTCGGCTTTATCTCACAAGATAGTTTGCCGCTGAGCTCCCAGCCGAGGGCTCCATAACGTAAATCATCGCTACCATGCCAATCGTCCACTTACTTTGATATGGGTGACTGAAACCCTTCGGATTCATGTGAACTTCTGCTGCAACCAATGGGTTGGTCACCGAGTGAGAATCTCTTTGACCTTTACCAGGAATCAATACTGCGCACACGAGCTCGGGCAATGCCAAGCGCAGCCATCAACACACGAACGTGCATCCCATCAACATAGATTCTTTAAACCTTACGAGCTGCGAGAAGAGGTAGCTGCATCCAAGCATTCTATGATTGGGGTGTGGTGAAAACCCGCCCATTGTGTTCTCCAATTGCGCCAAGAGCGTGGACGACTTCGAGGCTTTCCACTCGCAGGAGCCACTATTTCTGACGTCGTTCAGTGCAAAAGCAGACGTCGGCTTCTGGTTCAAGGACAATGGAGTGAATGTATCGTTTACTGCCGCTCCTGCATCGTCCGTCAACGGTCCCAGGGGCAAACGTCACGGAGTCCATGTGGGTAAGCACGCTGTGTTGATGCTATTTGATGAGGCGCGGAGTGCACCTGGTGTGTGTACATGCGTCGAGCGCAAGATTACGCCTACGTAATAAAATGCGAAACAACGTGCGCTTCGCATACAAAGAGCAGGTGATACGGTCGGCCGGCATAAAAAAATTATCATTGAAGTGGGATGCCGCTGTTCAAGCGCCAAGCCGCAGTCAACAAGAGCCCGAGCCCACGAGAGATGGCCCCGAGCAGCGTAGTGCCGTGGGCGTACTTGAACAAGGATGGCGACTGGACGATCTTCCCCAAAGAGGACTGCGGTGCCACTGGAGACCCTTGTTGCCACTTATCGCCGAGTAGAGCGCCTCGAGAACGCCGCGAATGGCGAACCTGTGATTGTCAACGATGGCCACCATCAAGTTAGTGTCGAGAACCGATGCATGAAGTTGCTATATTGGCAAGGCGACGATGTGCCCGTCATGCGCTGGTAAGAACGACGTTGCCCGCCTCGACAGTCACCACAATGCACCAGCAACTGGTTGTTTGAGACGCGCAAAGGCAAGTTCATCCCTATCCCGGAGCCCGAAGCGAACGCCATTTCGGCGCTTTGGTCGGCCCTCTCGCCGGATGTAATGACGAACGTATCGAGTTGAGGGGAGTGCCCAGCGTGTAGGCGGTGCATGCGTTCAACGTGACGGTTGTGGACCACACGACGCAGTACCAAACGACGGCGTCGAGCGGCAAGGCGCCCGACGAGATCCACGAGATGCTTAACAAGTCATTCGCGGAGTGCACGCCGCGCCAGAGTCACCGGTGCAAGGCAATCCACCATGGCTTCGGCAATTGGGACGACACGGCTGTGACCCGCCACATCCGCCATCTCGTCTTTGTGGTCCATGGCATCGGAGCTACGTACGGGCGTGACTACGCCATTGCGTTGCGACTACTGAGTTGCGTAGGTACGACAAGCTCAAGCGCGGGAAGCCCGACATTTTGAATCAGGCCGCCATGCTCCAAGAGCAATCAAATCAACTCATCGGCAAGTACTTTGATCCCGCCGATGTCGATTCGGTCTTTTACATTCCCGTCGACTGGTCCACGGTCTTTGATGAGATGGTGGAGGCGTCGCGGCGTCTGGTTTGTGAAGCCGTGCTTTTAGGGCGACAACTTGCACAAAACCTTTGCCCGAATGGCGCTTGACTCGATTCCCGACGTCCGCGAAGTCACAAATGAGCTCCTCTCCGACATCCCCGTTTACATGGTCGGCGTCTTGATGGCGGACCAGACTGGTCATTGACTCGACAGGTTCGGCAAAAGCAAGTGCTCCGGTTCGTGACCAAGTACATGAACGACCGCTACTCGTACGTCCTACCGATGACATTAAAGATTGGGTGCGCATCGAGGCGCTAGGCTCTACATGAAGACGCATCCGGGCTTTGATGGCGACGTGACTCTACTCTCGCACAGTCTCGGCGGCCTCATTTCGTACGATGTGAGTTGTGCATGAAAATTTGTGCGTATCTCACTCTCGGCGGGCGTAGTTGCTCTCGCTCCAAACCGACGACTGCGACACCGACATGTTTGCTATCCGCGCCGTTTGCAGTGGGTGGCTCATACCTACGTAGGAAACTCGTGTTTACGCCCTCGACGTACATTCAATTTGGAGCTCCGACCGGCTTCTTCCTCGGGCTCCATGGAGGAAAGCAAGGCCACGCAATGAAGCTCCCAGGAGTCACCCACACGTTCAATATGTTTCATGTACAAATGTCCTATGTTCGTCCATGCTAATATCGCTGGTAGCCGCTCGACCCAATCGTCCGTTCTCATGTTACCAACTTGAACTCGTTACCTGGAGCACTAGGCCTACCGGCTCGAGCCGCTTATCGACCTCGACTTTCCCATCACGCCCCCATATCAAGTGGACGCCGCTGGTGGAAAGAAACCCTTCCACGTGGTAATGCTAACGGGATGGAGCAAGTGGACACCTCACACCTGTGCCCAGCGCGTACAAGACTGGGCCGATAGCATGTCGTCTAACAAAGGCAAGGGGTCGTCGAACCAAAGCGACAACGACGAGCCTGCGAATCGTACGTATCGTACGTCGCGGCACGATGGATGCTAATTTGGAATGACAAAGGCATGATGTCGAGCCTCACGGACGAAGTGGTTGCGGCCATGAACCCCAAGTTTGAACGGGTCGATTTCGTCCTGCCGGTGAGATGGCGGGGTCAAACGTATTCACATTGCACGCAGGCTTCGACGATGGAGACGTCGCTGAGCATGGTCGGCGCTCTTGGAGCCCACACGTCGTACTGGACGAACGAAGACTTTGTTTACTTCGTGGTGGCTCATGTGCTTGGAAAAGCTGCGAAGACCGAGTAAGAGTACAGTCGCTCCTCGTAATCCATTAAGCAATGCCGAGGCACCCTGAGAGTTGGCCTCCATCGTGGCTGTCATGCGTAACGCGCAGGGAGAAATATGTTTGGTTGCAGTCCCACGCAAGGCCAGACGGCGTAACACCCTCGCTTATGCACAACGCACAACTTGTATCTACAATCGGCAAGCTGGCAAGAAAGACCGTGTGCGGACATGATGCCAGTGACGAAGACCAATCGAGAGCAGTGTCGCGGCTCTCTTTCGTCTGCTTGCCGGCATAGCCATCGGCATAGCCATCGACATAGCCTGCAGATGCCTTGGATTAGTTAAGGCTATTGTTGAACTCATTTCAAACCCTAAAACCTATGAAATCATTTTTCGAGGTGCACTTGACCGATAACGCTCTCTGGCCACCTTCTCAACCACAGCAGCCAGTTGGGGGCTGGCACCAAACGGCTGGCTCGGTTGATATGTTGGCACCGACCGCAACGAATTCGTCGGACTGTGTGTTGTTTGCGATCAGTTTTGACGATCAGGGGCAGTGGGCTACTCGCGTTTCTCGACGCGATATCCCGAGCCCTCTTGGTCGACAGGTGCCTATCGTCATGCGTTGGCCGTGTCGACGATCCACACACGTTCCCCTTCCAAAGTGGTGTTTTCTATCGCATGTGAGACTGCACGCAGTTGGAACTAGTGCTGATTGCAACCCGCAACCAGCTCATGTTTATAGCACACGATATATTAGACGGGAAAATATCACCATGGAACGCCCCTACTGTGTACTTAATACCGTAATTTAGTAGCCATTTTTGTACAGCTTTTATAAAACAGTGTGACGCCTCTAAAAATTAATACTCTAATCGTGTTGATTGTTGGGAGGGACACCGCACTAGGACGTTACGCACAGGGTGAGATGCAGTGTACGCGTCGCGAGCCGATCAAGCAAGCATTTCGCAGACACCCGTGGTTTTCCACCGGCAACCGTGTCTCGGGCTGGACACACTGTACTGTAAACGCTTGAAAATATCGCACACTCCAACCATTAAAATATTAATTATCACAGGTTCACACAACGACCGACCGTGGTTGTGGGAAGGCAGCGGCGCCGGACGCCTCAACTGCGGGAGTGGGCTCTGGCCTCATGCCTGCTTCATGGCCGGCACGATACACTGTACGTTGACGCAGTCTGTCCTGCTGGCATATATCGCTCTTGATTTTGTTGAAGGCCGGTACAAATGGCCGCAAATAGAAATGGCGAAACACCCGGGGTTGCACTTCGAACCGGCGGCTGGCTCTTGGTATTTTATTTTTATACTTGGTAGTTGTATAGGTGTGTAATTCCTGCTCGTCGATATTGAAGTTGAGATGAAATAAAATATGAATTATAAAAATGGTGCTTACATTTCGATACGGAAATGTCTTAGTTTTGTATTTCCGTCGGCCATGACAATCGAGATCGAGCAGGCGGCGACCGTGAGCATCCTCTACGACGCGCTCCTTCAGAAGAAGAGCAACTTCTGCCATGCCAAGATGGTGGACGAGTCCAAGAAGCTCCTCACGTGCAAGCGCGATGTGGACGAGTGCCTGGAGCGCATCGACGAGATCGAAGAACAGCTTGCAGACATCAAGGTTGAGCTCGCCGTGCCCGATGACGTGCCGATGGACGATGCATTCGCCGGGCACACGGAAGCCCAAGCGCTTCTCTCGGAGAAGAAGGAAGAAGAGTTGCTGCTCATTCAGATGTCCAAGGTATACGAATGCCGAAAGGCCACGATGCGGATGCTCGTCAAACACAAGTCGATCCTGGATTCATCGCGCAAGTCGCTTCGCAATCGCCAGCGCCGTATCGTCGAAAAAGCATTCCGCACCGGTCTTCTTGCGTGCCAGTCCTAGTGCGCTATCATATCACGCCCCAACGTATCATAGTATTTAACAGGAACAAATCAACGCCTGAGTCATTCACGCCGTCGCGTTCTTGTTCTTTAGGCCATGCATCGAACGCATTGCTCCTCCATGAAGGATCGGCGGCGATTGCATCACGCGACGCCAAGGATCATGTCGTCCTTCGCGAGATGTCGCGGTCGTTCCGCGCACGGGCCGTTACTGCCGTGTGAAAATTGCGAAATTTCACACGTGGCCAGATGCCAACGGTAGAAACGAGGCATTTTCCACGCGTGTGAGAAACGATTTGCCTAAATCTGACTACGAATTAGCGTAAATTCTAGTCACACGCTGCTTCTGGCCAGAGAACCGGTGGCATCAAACGTGCAGCGTGTCTCGCGGCCTGGCCTCTGTGATTGTGAACCCCATTCTTGAGCAAGAGTTGCCCTCGGCGTGTTGGGTCGAGCCTGACAACCGCCAAATACGGAGCACGCATCCGGGTGCGGTGTCGTCCAAGGCAATCGCTGTGCCAGCCGCCCCGAGCCCAACATCCACGAGCAGGGTTGGGTATACAAATATGTCCAGCTCGAGTCCCACGACCAAGGCAGCTGGCTGATAGCAGCCCATCGAGTTCATATGCGATCCATCGACCACGAACAACGCAAATATCACAATTGGTTCGACTGGAACGCACGAGAGAGACGCGCCGTGGCCACTCGCACCGGCAGACGTTTAATTTATAGTTGTGTATGGTGTCGTGCAGGTGCAAAGTAAACTTTTGGAGAGACGATGGCCGTATACCCGCGTCTCTACCACACATGCAGCGATCCCTAGGATAAACATCGCGTCCTGGATCAGGATTACGACCGTAAGGGAAACGTCGCGGATGTTCCTTCAAATACGGCGAGGTGTATATGCCCTCCGTATCAGGACCCTGCACGACTTCGCAACTATTCTCCGCTGTGTGCGATGCCGTCTTCACCATGTCCCCTCATGGGAGGAACGATTGCGACATATCCGAGTGGTCGCGGTCGAAATCGAAGGCCCCGCTTCTCGGAGTTTGATGCAGGACGAAGGCGAGGTCGAAAATATCCATCCGCTTGGGCCGGCTTCCACACCTTCATGGAATAGGGCTGGACACTATGGAAGCGCAGCTGCATGGAAGCCCGAGTAAGATTAAAGAGGCCAGTTATACCCCTGCAACGAGAAAAACGACCAAGCACGGCGCAGTTGCGCAGTAGCACTGGCGGAAGCGCTCGAGACGAGCTATCGCATCGCGGAGACATCGTTGAGCCACCCATCCGACTCCGGTGGACAGGGAGCGGATGTCCATCTTTGCTGACCCTGGCGTGAACGATATTGATTGGCCAAAATAATATCCAGTCCATTATTCTTGTAGACCAAAAGGGATGAATATTAAAGCCTGCGTATCGCGGTCTAAGATGGATGGTGGCTAAAGTGGAGGCGACCGAGCGACCTAGCGAACGCCTTCAATCGATGCGAAAGGCGAAGGGCCCATCGGATCCGATTGTGATAAACGGCACATGGCATCCATTAGGTACATTTCGAAAGCATATCGTCTTTCGTGGAGCGCGAAGGGCATCGCGAGGGTGGTGTGCCGTTGATTGTTTTGTCCCAACAACACACCATGGCCGGTTGAGTTGTAATTGCTGTTGTTTGTGAATCGAAGGATTTCTGATCATACGCGCTTCCAACATGTGTCTTTCCGCTGGAAACGTGGGCCACATTGTGGTGTCCAAATTGTAATATAATTGCACATGGGATGGGCCATCATTTTTCCGATGTTGATCTGCGTGTTTTACAAGTTGCACATATGAATTGTTGCGGAAATTTCCGTCCCCAGGCGCGTAGCAAAAATCTGGCCCTCATCTATGAAGCCTAACAACATGAAATTGATTACTGCGAGAATTATACTAGTATTGCTCAGGTTCAGTACCAAGTACACGTGGCTTGTCATTCAATGCTTCATGTGCGGCTTGGCCTACAACGCAACTCGGCGCTTTACGTTTTCGGTGAGCTATGATCCACTTGTTTACGAGTTTGTCATTCCGTGCAATGCTGGGGTGGGAACGAGGCGCTAACCACACAATCGTGTAAAACCATCTTCGTCCTGCAATGGCGTAGTCGTCGATTATGCTTTATGAAGTACAACTGCTGCGTAGTAAACCAGCCCGCGATTTTTTTCCGCACTTAAAACGAAGTTGGTTTGGAACCATCTCACCATTTGTTAGTCTCACGACGGGGTGTTTTCATCTCAGTCCAGTATCGCAGCACACGCAGCAATTTGACGAGACAGCGAAATGAAGAGGCAGTGTCTCTTTGAGCCAAGTCGTAGCACTTTGGCTTAGTACGAGGCATTATTCCACGTGTCCATAACTTCTGTGGGCAATGGCATCCCAGCTCATTTTTTCAATTTTATGTACATTGGTTGAACTCATTTAGCTGTCTTCGTCGCCGGGCTTGAGGCTGTCAGATTTGTGCTCCATATTTTTGTTTTCCGTGTCCTCGGCCTCTTTGATCATGTTGAGGAAGTTGGCGTCAACGCTCCGCAGGAGCTCCTCCATCTTCTCGTCTTTGGTAGACGGCAGCTCCTCGACTTTGCCTTCGTCCATTGTGGCCTTCTTACGTTTTTGCTCCTTTTCGCGGGCCTCGAGGTTTTTTTCGCGCTTCGTTTCCCGCTCAAACATGCCGTTGATGGCGGCCTTTTCGTTGCTTTGGGGGCAAGCAAGTCCATCCGACACTTCGAGAAGCGAAATCATGCCGTTTGAGTCGCCCACGGCCACAAGTTTGCCACCCGACTGAGCATTCCCCTAATACGAATGTTAGTTGTTGTACAGGAGGTTAAATTGGTAGAAAAATATCCAGACACCACAGCGAGCAGATGTGACACCCAGGCAGAATCCAGAGAATCCAGACAATGTGCAAAATGCACCGAGCGAAAACTGAAGCCCATGCAAGTACCTGGACAGCAATGGAAGAAAGGGGGACATCCCCGACCTTGTGCGAATAGGCGGCGACGTTTTGGCGGTAGAAAAAGTCCCAGACATCCACAACACCGTCCATACGCGTGACAAAAAATACTCCAGCGCGTGTCGGCGACCAGCAGCCCGCAGTGACATACGAATCGTGGTACGTTGTGCTCATGATCGGTGTCTTGAGATCTTCGCACCACACGCGCGCGGTCCAGTCCCCGATAGTGAGGAAAAATTTGTTGTGACTCGGGTTGCGTTGGATCGTGTAAATCGGCCCGTGGTGTTTGCCCGCGCCAGTATCGTACACTGTGATACCGTTATTTTGCTTGATGTTGCGCAAGTTCACCGAGAGCACGACTCCTTGCTCCGTGCCCACGAGGTACTTGGTGGGCCCTGCCTCCGTGTTGTATTCCATGGAGCTGCCCCCCAGCACTTGCCCGTCCTTGTCCGAGAGCATGATGCGGTGTGTCGGCTGTGCAAGGTGGCGGATGTCCCACCATAGCATCGAGCCGTCCGTTGAGACAGACACACACTGGTTGCCCGTTTTGGATGAAATCCAAAAGACATCATACACAGGGTCGTGGTGCGAGTGCTCGATCATGGACGTCTCGACGGGCGCGGAACCCGACTTGCGGATGTCGAAGAACGAAATAAGGCCGTTGTAGCTACCGCCGACGAGCTGATCGACGCTCTTGGGGTTGTACCGCAGGCAGCAGAGGGGGCTTAGTGGCTTGAGCACGACTTCGGGGGTATTGGGGTTTAACACATCCCAGATGTAGCTGTTGGACGGCATGCGCGCATTCATAAACTTAGGATCCTGGAAGTTGAGAATGCAGTAACAAGCAGCCATGCGCTGGGGGGACTCGGGGTGCCAGTCGATTTTAGAGACAGTCCGACGCACGCTTTCGGGGTCGCGAAAAACCGCAAGGCCCTTGGCGCTTGGCTGCTCCGTCGTGGCAGGCTCCCCCATGTGCGCAAAGTAATCTTGGTAGATGTTGATCGTGTTGTTTTGCTTGAGCCCCCGCTCGGCCACAGGCCCCAGAAATTTGACTGCTTGCTTGTACTCATCGTCCTTTTCTACCTTTTTGCGAAACCTCTGCACGTCATTTTGCTCGGCTGAGTCGACGTCCTTTGGCCATCCGCCTTCGACGTGGCGCATGGAGCTGTTCTTTGTGATGAGACGTTCGGTGTTGACTTCGTGCTCCGACATGTCGGGAGTTGTGTCGAGGCGCGCCACCATGGGCCGCCGCTTCACGTAGTCGTGGTCGAAGGCATCGGTGGCCGGAATCGTCTCGAGCACCTTGGCTTCCACATGCTTGAAGTCGCAGTGTCGCCCGAACGTTCGCCGCGGCTTGGTGTATTGGTACGCGAGCTCCATCCCGTCGATCCAAACCTGCCAAACGACGCGATCCTGCAAGATACGCCCTCGACCAATCGCTGTATTTCTTCCAGGATTTCCACCAATCACAAAATAGAATGGGTTTTGACCAATCCTGTCGCGATATTAGAAAAAGATGTTGCAGGATTTTCTTGATATCTCATGGATTTTTCTATCACGTTGACAAACGAAGTTAACAGACGACCCACTCCAACATCGAACGAAGAGAACGTTAACTTATAAACAAGCATGAGCTGGCTCAAGAAGCCGCTGACAAAATCAAATGTACGCGCCTTTACTATAGTTGTGGAGCGGGAACACGAAATCCTCCCTAAGTGGAGTTGCAGATTTAGTGCATGCATAAACGATAATGCCGTGGGTCACACGTATTGATGCTCGGGTCTTATCTTGTTGTTAATTGAGTTTATTCCTCGGGTCTTATCTTATTACAGTGTATTTGACCCTGTTGTCAACCACCTCATTGCGAGGAAATCTCAGGTGTCATCCTTGCAGGGCACCGCCACCCACGACGTTGGGTCTATTTTCTGTCCGGGATCCAGTTATTCGACCAAGCCGCCGCCCTATCCTGGCAGGGGGCACCTGCATCCAGTATACGAACTTACGTCTATTTTTTGCCTCCTCAGAACCTCAATCCAACCAAGATTTCTTCAAAAATCGAGCGCTGGATCCTTCTTGGTAGCGCAAACGCATGACGCTTTCAAATGGACTTCATGAGGAGAGGGACTATTGACCAAACACCAGTAGCTCTTCTAAAGACACCCCATCACTCAACCTTTTGCGTCCATGTGCATGGGACAGAAGACGGTCACTGGAGCATAAATCAGCAGCCTGCGCAAGCCTATGCACGGAGGGTCTCGATCACTTCAACGGGCGGCTCACCTGCGTGGCCTCATTGCGCATTGCACACATCTTTTAAGATGTGGCTTTCAAAACCTCTATCTTTTAATATCCTTTTGAAAATGGTGTTACCTTTTGCCGATCCTCCGTGGAGAAACCTCTTGCATTAAATAAACCGTCGAAAATGGAGGACTTTGCCGTGCCGCATGGAACGCACCAAGTGCGAAATGTGCTACCCGCCGTCCCATTGGCTGGCAGGTTTTGAGATCCGACCAATCAGCGATGGGCGGGGAGACCATGCAGAAAAGTCGTTTGGCTGGCGCCGACGGGCCGCGCGGCCACGTCGCGCCCGGTTTGGCCATTCCCCAACTTGCCAATTCCGCCAAGAAACCCGACCAACATGGTCCTCCAGTCCATCGTGAGCTCCGTCGTTTCGCCCGTGCTCGTCACGTCGGCCGTGCTCGTCACAATCGCTCTGCGGAATACCCATCCCCGCCACGTCTCCAAGGCTAAGGCCGCGACGACCAAGGTCGTGTGGCACGGCTGCCGCTAAACCCACCAAACCGAGCGCGCAACGCTTGCTATTTAACGTTTGAATACACTTGTCTCTGGTTGTGTGAGCTCCCCACGTGGGACCGCGCCACCACGCAACACCGATTTTTGCACTGGTGGTCCACCAGGCACTAGAGAAATTGAAAGGTGGTGCTAAGATTCTTCGAGGCAACTCGAAGATGAGCGAGGCTTATGACTGTAAGCTGTCGTGGGATTCGTTCTGCAAACGTATATGCCGCTGTCTTGAATCTCGCTGTGCGATCAGTCGTGCTATTCATTGAATACTGGAGTACCTCAGACCGATTGAGGTCACGTCCAAGAGAGCTTCTTGCTTTGATTTCAGTTCTGACCTCAAGCTTCATGATTTAAGTCTACACAATGAAGTTTAACAATTGGTGTCATTGCTTTTAGGCAAATATGATTCTTTTTCGCTAGTCCCTCGGCAATCACCTCCTGATTGAAGTCGCGGCGCTCCTGGAGCTCGGACGCTGACAGGAGCAATACGATCGAATTAGTGCCCATTTTTCTTGATCTGTCATAAACACGTACAAGCCTCTGCTTCCATGTGCGCACGCATGGAAGGCGGCGGAGGGGTGCACCGGTTCCAGCAGGTTGCTGGATGCCACGTCGTACGCCACCATTTCATGCCCTCATCGGCGCCTCTGACGCCCGCAAGCGTGTAGTGGGCGCTGGTGCCGACGCGGCTGCACTCATCAAAGCTCCTCCTTAAAGCGCAGCGAGGTCCCTCCTCGAGGCCCATGCTAAGGCGTCCTTGCCACTATGACTGCAGCACGAGCCAGCTGGGTGTTGCGCTCTGGGGCTTCAAGAGGCTGCGAAGAAATTTCCCCTCAGGCCCTGATTAGATCCTCTACCGTCTGTTGGTCGCCAGATAGCTTAGCCAGCTCGTGTCGCCACTCAAGTATTTGGCACCCAGTTCTAGTAATAAATTGATCATGCTTGTCATCGGATGTTTGCTGATCTATTGGATCGAGTTGTGTGATGTAAGTACAAACATTAAATTGTTAGTGAATGACTTGGTCACTGCTCCGCCGAAAAGACTGGTTGCGACCGGAGCTACTATTGCGGTTATTGCCGCGCAAGTCGTCAATCACGGTGGAGCCGGTGCCCGATCCCCGACGGAGGAAGCCCAGTCCGCGCTTCTCGACTGTTAACTTGGTCACGGTGCGCGCCTTCCTACCGTGCTTGAGGCGCAGCGTGTTGTACTTCATGATTGAGAACTTAAAGACACATGCGTACTCGTCCTTTGACAATGATTGGGTCGTCTTGCACACCAAATGGTAGTAGATACTGAGGCAACTGACAAAAACTGTGAGAGCGATCACGGCGACCCCGTCGTCGCCTTGAAACCCGCCGACAATGGCCAGTGCGAGAAAAAAGTATACTGTCGATGCAAATATGGCGCCTGGTATACCGTATGGACTCGTGTACCCTGTTGTCTCGGTGTGGAATGTGGTCCGCAGCATTACAAAGCCAACGAGTTGTGCCACGTAACAGAAAGTCCCCGCGAGGATGAAGAGATTTTGCATCGCGCTTTCGAACGCCGGTGACATATAGCCGATGACGCATAAGATGTAGCCAAAGACTGAGGCTGCTGTCATTGGTTTGAGCATCGATGCCTGATTTTTAAGCCCGAGAATGGGTGGTAGAAGGTTCGAATTGGCGAGCGCTTGTGTGAGCCGCGTGTAAGGAAGAAAGAAGCCAGCAGCCATGCCCATTTGCGCCGGCAGAATCAGCCACTGAGCGGCGTAGTCCGAGATGCCGAGGTTTGTCATGGCATTGCTGAGCGGGTAATCGTCGTTGACAGAGGTGGCAATCCCTGGCTCCAGAGATGGCACGAGGAAGACGAGAAGAATATTAGACGCGAAGAGAGTCCACGTCGCTGCCAGCATACCCCTGGGAATTGTCGTCTTTGGCGTCACCGCCATGTTTGTCACAAGCGTAAGCGATTCGACCCCTGCATATGCCCATGTTGTATAGGGCAGCCACGCAAAGAACGCCGACTCCATGTCGCCTGTGGCCCATACCTTAGAGCCTGTGCCGTTGTACTGCGTTGCATTAGGACCGTAGGCGCCGTAATAACCGAGGTCGGCGCCACCAATGCTGCCGAGAACGACGAGTGCCGTCGGGAGCAGACACACGATGGCAAAGAGAACCATGAACCGCCAGTAGATTCTTCCCGGGAGTTGAAACAAACCGATCACAAGCGCGTAAAAGACAAGCCAAACTATGAAAGTTGTCCACGCAGGCCAGCTGAACATGTCGACAACGAACTCACCGACAAAGCTCACCGACACCGCGGCTGACGCAACGTACTCAAGAAGTTCGACAAAGCCGACGATGAAGCCGCAGTAATAGCCGAGGGTGATGCGCGCGAGGCCGTACGAGCCACCAGAGAAGGCAATTTTGCCTGAGACCTCAGCTGCCGACGACATATACACGATATAAGCCATGCCCATGGTGACCTGCAACGCTGCGTACGGTATAAAACCCGTGGCAAAGGCGGCATTCCAGCCATATAACTGGCCACCGACAACGGCGACGACCCCGAGTGCCCACACGTGCACCGTGGACGCTTGGTCTTGGGGTTGTATCACTTCTACAATGGAGTCCTCGACTATTGTTGCACTGGACTGACGGCTACGGACCGACGACGAGCTGATCGTCGGCTGGGACGTCGTAGCGTAGACGCGGCTGGCTTTTGGCGCCGCGCTTCTAGAGGTTCCCCAAGCCATGTACCGTAGCAATGACCCGTCAGTGACTCGTGATGAATTGATATCATTGTTGGCGGCCACGCATACGGACCGTTTCCGAAGCCAACAGTGCACTCCAATGGCAACGTGGTTGGCGCCAAAAGGTCGGACTCATGGACATATTTTAAGATATATTAACTTTGCATTGAGCAACCGTCCGTGACCCGTCTCACTCAATCTAAATACGTACCTTGCTAAATTGCCACGGAAGAAAGGAAGCAGTGCAATGTAATCGAGGGGGCATGTAGTAGTTCTTGACGTGGGTCCTTTGTAGGGTACGTATAGTGAAGTCCTTGAACTTGCGTCGAATTATACCTTTAATATTCATAGGAAAACGAGAAACCATTTGCAGTTGACATATGGCCTTACTGATGCCATGGTTTCCAATGTCGCTTTGCCAGAACTTGACAGCGAGTTTGCAGTGTCACCTTGGAGTTCATGCATCGGATATATGTTCAAACTTATGATGGCGCCTTTTGTCGTCAACAATCTTCACGCGGCGCTTGTTCTCTTGCGGCTCGCAATGCCCATTTGTCCGTTCATTGTTGTTTGTTCAAACGAGATACATTTATTGTAGTACTCGCAATATTCGAAAAATTGGGACCTTCTACGCGCTCGCTCCTGCTTTCCCAGTGGAAGTCTCATTGTTCGGTAAACACTCGAGATGGCGAGACAAGCGCGGAACCACGATCAAAGCTGGGCCACGGCATCGGCGACGATCTACTCCGTCGAGCATCTCGTCTTCTCACACCAGCTTCGCAGGTGTGCGAAAAAAGCTGTCCTGCTCTCGTCTCAGCGAATAAAATCGGTTAGACTTCGTAACGTACATACGAATACTCGATCGCTTCATATGAGCCACGCGGAGTACCACGCGCTGGTTGGCATTGACCTGCTACAAAGACCGACTGATTGCCTTTCTGTCAATTCGATACAATCTTACCACTATGACGTGGCAGCGCAACTGAACAGGTATCCCACCTGGCACCATTTGATTGGCCACCTCGACGGATGTCGCCTGCCTCGCCTGTCGACCAATGCCGCACTATTCAAAGCCTCGAGCCAGGCGCTTTACACGACGCTCTTCTGTCGTCGTCGGTGGGGTCGTCTTATGCGTCGTCGCTGGGGACTGGCAGCGGACCTCTCAAAATAGATACTTTTGATGGTTCGAGAACCTTCCGGGACTATCGAATCTCACAGGTCCTATGGAAACGACCGTTGCCCCCGAATTTAATAGTTTTATTTTCCGCGATGGCTGAGGCAGCGAAGCTTCGCGGCAACGAACTCTTTGCCGCTGGGCAGTATGCGCAGGCAGTCGATGCCTTCACGGAGGCTATTAACCTCGAGCCAAGCAACGCTATCTTCTACTCGTAGTGAACCTCCGCTGGCCTCTGTGCCTAATGTGGCATCGGTGTAGGAACCGATCGGGGGCGTACTTGAAGCTCAACCGCGGGGCGGACGCGATTGCCGATGCGAAAAAGTGCGTTGAACTTCGCCCTGAATGGGCCAAGGGCTACTCGCGCCTGGGCACGGCATACTACTACACGAAGCAGTACGTGGAGGCCAAGGCCGCGTACGAACGTGGCCTTGCCAAGGCGCCGACAGACACAAACCTTCAGGACGGTCTGCGCAACGCCAAGGCGCAGCTTCCGGAAGGCTCGTCGCTCACGCTAAAGGAGCTCACGATGGGCACCCCGCACGCCAAGTTTCGCACGTTCCAATTTGCCCTGCGCTCGCTCATGGCCGTGTGCTTCGTCGCATACTGGACCGTAGCATGGGGCAACGTTGGCCTCGGTGCCTTTGCGTTTGCCACATTCTTCAAGCTCGGCGCCATCAACTACGCGAGCTTTCTCGTCTGGAACCACGGCAAGCCCCAGCTGAACGCGAGCTACGCACAGCGCGTCGTGACGGACCCGACGACGCAAGCGCTCATGTTTTGCCTTCTCTTCTGGTTCTCGAACCCGTACTCAATCGCGCTCCTTCCCATTGCGCTGAACGAGGGCGTGCACTTCGCCTCCTTCCTTGGCTCGCTGCTTCTTGCGCTCGGCTCGACCGCCGGCACCCGCTTCATGGCTACGGTCGCCGACCCGCTGCTGCCGTATTTCATGGGTCCGGCCACAGCTTGGCACACACTCAACAACCACGGCAAGTGGGCGGCGCTGTACCACCGCACGCCGCAGGTAGTTGCCAACCTCGACGTCGGCATTGGCCTGTGCTTGATTCTGGAGCTGCTGACGCCGGCCCGCAACTTTATGCTGCTGCTCGTCTACTGGCAGCTGCTGCGTATCCGCTACATGATCTCACCGCAGCTCAAGAATGCCTTCAGCCAGCTCGACGCGACGCTAGCGATGCTTGTGCACCACCCGCGTGCGCCCGCTGTCCTCGCCACCGGCTACGCCAAGCTTAAGGACCTGCTCGCCAACATGGTCAAGATGCCTACGCAGGAAGAGGCCGCCCAAGCCCGCACGATGCCCAAGTGCACCATCATGTAGATGAACACAAGCATGTCGAAACGGAATAAACGCCTCGTTGGTTGTGCATTGTATGACTGTCAGATCGTAGTGGCAGCACACTACAAGCTGAGCTAGGTAGCAATGGGCTGGCAGGCGTCGACTTCCATTGAGGTGCCGTGCTCCGTGGTCTTTGGGCATTTGACACCGTCGCTCGTTGCCAACAGTGCACCAGCTAGCCTGAAGCATTGTGTCGCAATGCATGATCCATAAAAGGTTGACCGATGCACATGGATATGAGCTCCAGCACATGTTGTAGAAATGAGCTGCTTTGGATTTCCGCCGAGGAGACGCGCCATCGCGCTTGGTCGTGTTCCCGCGGAGTATACACGCTGGCGACGAGTGCACGCTTGAGTTGCGACGCATCGACGCCAACCTTCGTATCAACCCCGAAACTCCTCAACCCCTAAACCCCGGACAACTAAAAAGTGCAATTTCAATGAAATTTTATAAACGTCAGTCGGTCTAATCGGCGTATCGTTGTAAGCGCGGCTGTTCTCTAAGCGCGACCATAGATGGAGTACGACGGGAGTGCTAGCGGCGTACATTGTGGAGAATTCTTTGCACATATCTTAACACCGATGCAAGTTGGCTCGGCGCTTGATGGCAACGTGGACGCCGACAGCGGTAGCGATGGTTGTCAGGGCTGTCACAACACCAAGCACGATCGCCCAGACAACGAAAGAGAGGCCGGCAAAGTCGAGGCTGCCGCCACCGTCAATGATCGGCACGGCCGCACCGACAGAAGCGCCAAGGACGCGAACGGGGAAGACATTGAGGCCACAGTTGAGCATGCTGTCGGTGCGGAGATGCATGAACCCATTGATGCCCCACTGGGTTCCGTACGAGTTCTTGAGGATCCAGTAGTCGCCATCGCTGCCCGAGCCGTGGCCCACGAGCAAGAGAGCGTGATCGATCATGCTCGAGTTGACAATATCCGGGCACTTGTACACGCCGCCGTTGTAAGAGGCAAAGGCAGTTCCCTGGGCGTTCATCGCCACGGCGATCGGACCCAACTGCAGCGCGTTCTTGAGCAGCGCGGCGGGGTCCGACGTATTGGCGCAAGAGCTGGCGTCGAGCGCAGGTTCCCAGCCCCTGATATGTGCAGCAGCCCCGCTGTCGGGCACGGCGATGCACGACGCATTGCTCCGGTTGGCGTCCGTGTAAGGCCAGTTGAGGCGCGGGGCGAGGTTACGAATTTTGGTCGCGGCGTCGGTGAGAGCGTTTTGCGTCATGCCACCGCCGCACGCATCGTTGACGGCACTCCATTGCTTGCTGGATGCAAGCCAAGATGGAACGTTGCCGGTGTTGGCGAAGCAATACGCAAATGTGTGCACTTGGGTTCCCTTGCTGCACGAGAGAAGTTGCTGCGTCGACAAGGCTACGGGAGTCGATCCAGTCGTCATGGACAGCGCGGTTTCGATAAGGTCTGTGGCTGCAAAGGCCCAGCAGGATCCGCAAGCCTTTTGGCTCTTCACGTCGCCGCAGATGCTGCGCTCGTAAGGGTTTGCTCGGCTGCACCAGTTCAATATATCGGATGACGTATCAAGCTGCCGACGATGGACAGGCAATGGAACGGCATGGCGCTGGGCTATGGCGGCGGCGTCGTGGATCGGCGATGCATCGTGGAATGCAAGACGCGAGTGTACACCGAGCACAACCGAGAGCCCGTGTCCCCTGTCATCTGCATGCCTGTACACCGCTAGCTCGGATGTGAGCCCCGCAAGAAAAGCCGATGCTACTGACCTTCTATGAAGTCCATGTGGGCACGAAGGCGGCGGGCTGCAGCAGTTACATGCCCAATGCCGAGGTCATCAAGCATGGCAGACAAAAGCTCCGGCCCATGGACCAGGCGGCCATCGTACCGGGCCCAGAGGCAGTCATCGGCGCAGGAGACGAGCGACCCGGCAGTCGGTAGCATGGTCGCGGGGCGGGTGGAATGATGTGTGTCATGCTTTGTCCGCCCGTGTGCACCTGTGGATATGCAATGTCGGAGGGCTGTTTGAAAAACAAATGGGCGATTTAAATGCAAAAAAGAAAGGTATGCTTTAAAAGAGGTCCTGAAAACTCGGAAAAAAGAGGAAATTGTTTTTACAATTAAGGTTGTTGTATTGAGTTTAACTTAGTGAGATATAACTTTAGGGAAGTAGAACCCTCTTTTGCTATGGGGAAGCGGGTGTGGATTATCGGCGTGGGATATTATTGTGAAATTCAGCTAATTTGGCAATTCGTACCCACAATTGTACGATTTATAGAGGCGATGGGTACGAATTGGGGAAGCCCAACGCTCTGAAGTCCATGGCCAAGCACCAGCTCGACGGACCCGCGTGGATCATTTCGTATACCCCTGGGGATGCCATTGTACGAATTGTTGAAATTTGGGCTGCGATTTGATGACACATGAAACGAATGGCTGATTTCAGGCGGCAATTCGTACTGTCCAGAAACATATCGTTGGGCCAGTCGCGTCCTACGATTTGTACATTTGTCGCAATGTACGATTTGTAGATTAACCACTACGATTTGCAGGCTTATTTCGTTGGCCAAATTAGCTGAACTTCACCATACAATTAACGTTAACAAAGATGGACTTTGTTTTTACAATTAACGTTAACACCAAAAATGCAACGATTGGGAGGAGCTTTGGACCAGCAGTGAAGACCTCGATGCATCAATTCTAGAAGTCCTTCTGTCCTGCGGAGAAGCCCCGTGCAACACGTCCTTTCAGCCTCTCGAATTGAGGTTTGCACTATTAAGAGTTATTTTAACTTACCGCAAACTCAATTCATTACCCGCTCATTCTAGTGAACAGTTTGCCAAAAATACTCTCGTTTTTGACCGCATATCTTCCTTCCAACGATGCACATTCCGGATGTAGGTAGGGTTTGAGGACCCATTTTGTTGTAAAATCGGCCTTGTGTAGCGCGTCGTCGAACACCCCTAAACTGTGGGGTCATGTTGGCATCAGCGTCACTGATTGTGCACATACAGTAGATCATCATCCAAAGCTTCTGTAGGATAGACTGGAATTGGTTTAGTCGTATTAGCGAGTGAATATTCGAGTGAATCGATCGTTCTGTATCTAAAATGTCATAGAGAAGAGTTTGAGAAACCTCAAGGTCCCCGCCGTCGTCGTGCTCGAGACTGTCAAGCATAATGTGCTCAGGAGCGTGGTCTCCGAGTGCGACGTCTCTGTTGTGGCGCTTGAGCTCGTTGTACGGGCTACTACCTACCATGCTCAATGGCATGTTAGGTAGTAGCTGTCCTGATACTTGAGGGCGCCATCGATGTTGTGGTGTTCGAGGTCCTCGTGGTCGTCATGCTCAAAGTTCTTCGATGTCTGCTTGGTTGTGCGAGGGCGCTTTAGATGTTGTTGTTGAATTGGGTCCTTACATTTTTACGGTTTATGGGCCCTATTACTAGGGTCGTCCGTCCGCCAACCTTGTTGTTATTCGACCGGTAGATGTGCGCTTTAGATGTTGTGGAGCTCGATGGCAACTTCAAGTTGTAATGATCGAGACTCTTGTAGTCGACGTACTTACTGTTCTCGAAGGCCGTGGTAGTCGGTGTCCTGATGCTCGAGGTCTCAAAGTCATGGTTCTCAGTGTAGTCGAGCCCGATGCCGTGGTACTCGAAGGCCTGGTTTCCGCGGTCAAGGTGCTTGAGGTTTCGTTGTCGCTGTTCTTGATCACCATGCAGCGGTGTTCTAGAATCGACAACGTTCTAGAGAAGTTTCTGGCTTGATTCAAAGCGGCGCCGTAAGACCAAAGAGGGTCTGAGTCGCATGAACACTGTCAAATGCTCTGTATTGTGTCAAGGTGAACTCATGGTCGTCTTCCAACCGGGATCACAGTAATTGAGAGCAAAAATAGTAATTGATTTCGCCAAGCACACCAATCGCGCGCACGCTCATAACGAGCTTACCAGTTTCGTTTCTTCGTTAAAGCAGGTACGCTCTTCATGCTGCTGCTTTCACGTAAGGGCTGACAAGCTTAACTTTTTGCAGCGGGGCACTGTCTTGGCGCGTGGGTTTGTAGATTCCGAGAAACTGCATGAGAGCGTCCACGTTGTCCGTGCGTATTGCATACTCGTCGTTGTACAGGAAGCAAATCATGTCTTCTTCGTCGGGGGCAGCGACTCCTAAGGCCTGCAACGCTTTAAGCACTGTCTTTCGATCCGTGGCTCGCTGCTTTAAGTCATCAGATGTTGCACCTTCCGGGTCTCCAATCAGCTTGTTGACGAGAATAATGTCGAGTTCCTGTCGGGTGAAGTACCCCGCATAAGCTTCGAGGTACTGTGCCACGCGGGTGCGCTCCTTGGTGGAGCTATACGGCCCGATCAAGTGGTTGGCCACGTCACCGTTGGGACGGTCGTCGTGAACAATGAAGGCCCGCTCCAAGTTGACCTGCTTCTGCAAATGCAGGGCCTGGATTGAGGAGGAACGCGTCCGTGGATGCCACAAATCTTTTAGCGGCGCTTCATCGGGACGAAGGTACTCGAGGAAGTCTGGTGCAAAATGCGAGTGCTCATGCATGTTGGGGGTGTCCCAGGCATTAATACCGAGGGTGCTGAGCAAGAGCGCGCGGTACATGTTGGAGCCATGAATACGAAGGTCGTCGGCACGCTGCTGGGCTGCGTGGCACCATCGACCAGACCGCAGAAGGAGATCCGCAGGTTTGATGAAAACTGTGTCGAAGGTCTGGTCGCGTCGTGCGATCATTGCACGGAGCATAGGTGCACGGAGGCGTGCTGCAGCAGCCGCTACTTGTTCGACAGGACCGGTCGCCGTCGTTCCGTCGGTGATGCAGTCGTCGCGGGCCGCCACAAGATCAAGAAGTTTGGCGAACGCTTCAATCTTGGCCATGGCACACATTTTCATGAACTCATGAATCTCGTGCATGACAGCCGTGATATGGTCGTTCGATTCGTAGTGAGTGGTCACTTCTCGCAAAGCCGCAGCGACGTACTTGCTCCACCCATAGCGACTCGAAAACGTGTGAAGATTAGAGAGGCTACGCTCGATGTGCTGGGGCAAGCAATAGCGAGCCACGAATGTTGAAAGGATGGTCTGAAAGTTGTGTGTCATCGGGGCTGTTAAGAGACACTCATCTAATATGGTCATAGCGACGAGGCTAGCTGAGCGCTCAAGGATCTCAGGTACAAGTGCGATCATATCGTAGGCCGCTTGATAGTCCGGGTGGATGGAGGATCGCGTACGCCCCATCCAGTGCTGAGCTAGTGTCATGTTGGAATATTGCAAGAGTTCTGTAGGCTGGATGTAGGGGACTGAAGGCGACGACGAAGACCAGAACTTGAACCACTGGAAGAGATCAGAGCTCTCACCGGAGGAGGCAGACAGGCCTAAGTTGTGCCAAAGTACATGTTTCATGTCTTGGTTCATTTGTAAAGCGAGTCCAAGGGACAGCGTGATGTTGGGTTGGTCGCAGCTCACAATTTCGCGCTCGTTGTCTGATGGCTGGATAACGACTTTGGTGTTTTCAAAAGGTTTGAGATGAACGTCGCGGCAGTGAGTGCTACTCATAATTCCCGCTGGTCAGTGTTGCGGGTAAAACGAAAAGTGTTCATCGATCAGCTGTGTAAATGGAGCGTTTCTTGTGCAAACGTATAAACCCAGATCCTCAGCATTTAGCAGAAAAAATCAAGTTCACAACGCTGGAGAAGCACTCCTGTTTGCAAGTAGGTGCTATTTCACAGTAATCAAGTCATGTGAATCCTGCGAGCAGACAATCACTCAGCGCACACTTTTAATGCGCCAGCACACACCAGCCATGTTTAAGCCCTGGCTAACCTACATATCTTAAAAACGCAACCTTGTGTGAAATCCAATACTATCCTAGGTGGCCAAGCTATGGGGAATTGCAATTAGGACAGCGAGTATTTCAAATGGATACCAAGCACTACGTGAATCTAAGATTGTGGTACATCGGCTCGCGAAGCTTTTGGCGTGCCAGCATTACGACTACTGCAATTGGGATATTTTTCAGCTCCAATATCGTCGTCAGCGCCTGGGGGGCATGTCCCTTTGCTCGAGGACTACAGTTAATCTAAAGAGATCGCGTTGTGGAGGTTGCTCGGGGTACTGTGCTCTCCTATGAATTTCCAGAAGGTGCATAATCACCTTCTGGAAATTCATAGGAGAGCATAATGCACACGACTCCACGCAATAGTGAGATATCAATCGATGTCAAGACGCAAGGAATACTTTTGATCGTTTGCACATACCGCTTCTGAGCTAAAAGGTGTTTCCTTTCTGAAGTCGATGGTGCGTGCGCATGCGCTGCTTCTGCAGTATTCTTGGAAGTTACTGAGGATCAGTTTCACCCACCGGTGGCCTTTTTATTGCGGCACAAACCCGTGTCCTCCATGGCCCGCCCTGCCGAGATGCCCTCGGAGGGTATCCTTGAGCGGTTGCTGCACCCAACTTTGCACGCATCCGAGGCCTGGCAGTCGCGCATCTCGTCGCGAATTTCATCGCGCTCCAACCGCAACGTCCTTGGTCCCAATCACCACTAAACCTTTCCTCATCAGAGCTGTAGCTCTTCTGCGGTCGCATGCATTTTCGGCCGCTCATCGTACTGAGGCCCGGAGTGCTTTTAGTTCGCGCGAGAAAGCCAATATGATCCTCAAGGACCTCGACTTTAATGCCTCGTCGCAATTTTCTGTATTTGCTCAGCGCCACAGAGGTATGTTCATTTCTATCCTGATCCATGGGGTATCGACGTTGCTCTTCAAGCAAAAGTTTTGGACCCGAGAGGCCATGTGAAGGCGCGCTGGGATATCATCGTCCTACTCGCGCTCCTTGTTTTTTTCGTCATGCTTCCTTTGGACGTTTGCTTCGACATTGTAGACTATTCCCCATTGTGTTTGGGTCTGCAAATTGTCGTCGACACTACGCTCGTACTTGACGTACTGGTGACGCTGCACACTGCACGGACTGAGTCGGAAACAAATGCTCTGCTGGTGGATCCATGGGCTATCGCCCGCGACTACGTCAAAAGCTTTGCGTTCGTTGTGGATGTTCTTTCGACCCTTCCGAGCGCGTACCTCCCCTCGGCGCACCCGATGTTTAAGCGCGGCATGCAAGCAACGCGCGTCCTCGGCGTCCATCGCCTCTACCGCACCGCTCAGAGCGAGGTCTTTGGCCGCTTTGAGATTTGGCTGTCGCTGCTAGCCCACCCTGCAGCAGTGCGCCTCATAAAGTTGGCCTTGCTGTACATAGGACTTCACCACTACCTTGCGAGCGCCTACTACCTCGTCGTGCTTTACGAGGACGAAGTGTACCACGGCAACCGAGACAAGATGTGGCCCGTCCCATTCACGCTGGACGACCCAATTACTCGCCAGTACGTCGGGGCGGTGTACCAGGCAATCTCGGTGACTGGCCTTGGACCCATGGAGGCCAAGACGAAGGTTGAGCGCATCTTTACATTTGGGGGATATGCCGTCGGCATGGTCGTGAATGCCTGGTATGTCGTTTTGTTCAACACGACGCATTTCGTCCATTTTGATCAGGCTCCTGCAGGTACTAATGGTGTGACGTAGTGTGTTTGGCATCGCTGCGGGTCTTATCCAACAACTTTACAAAGCATCGGACGCGCGTCAGTACCACTCAGCGTGCGTAGCAACCGTATTACGCAGCAAGAAGGTCGACGACGACATTCAAGAAGCCATTTACAACTACTACAGTTCGTCCACGGCGGGTGATTTGATGGCCCACGACCCGACAATGTTCCAGCCATCGTTGCCAAGCAAGATGGAATTGCTTCTCCGGCACCACCTGCACCGAGATGTCGTGGCTAAAGTACCATTTTTCGCCACACTCACGTCGGAGCAAGTGCTGGCGCTGCTACTCACGATGACTGAGAGCGTGGCGTTACCTGGTGAGCTGATCGTCAAAGCCGGAGAAAAGGTCTGTCCCTAGCAGCATGCAGCAACGAACCGAGAAATGTCTAGGCACATGCGTTTTACATCATCGAGACGGGCTTGATCCATGTATGCAACACCCGGGGCGTCACGCTCACAGTGCTTGGACCCGGTGGGTACTTTGGCGAAGTGAGCTTGATGACAAATGAATCGACCACGGCTAACGTGGTTGCACAATCGTACTGCAAGCTCAACATCCTCCTCAAAGAGCACTTTGACGCATTTACACAAGAAAACGAGCGGCTCAAAAAGTACCTCGACATCACCAAAACTAAGCGTCTCTTAACGTCAGCCAACGCTGCGTCCCAGGTTCATTCGATTTGGTAATAATCCTCTGGGTATGATCGCTACCTAGGGCAACAACCGCACGGTCCCCGTGGCTCTGGCCAAGCCCACATTTCTCGGACACGTTTACGCCCGTCGAATGGCCAAAAAGATCGTCAAGCACCAACGACAGTTCATGCGGAGGCTGTCTGTGCACCGAGAGTCTCTTCACCGCGAGTCGGCGGGGGGCGTATCAAAATGCAATTCGACGCGGCGCAGTGAGAAAGAAAATGTGCTGGACGCCGTCTACCCGTGGGGTTCCTCGGTGAGTGCCATGCGGCTGCTCACTCTTCATATCCGAGGCATGTCACACTTCCGCGCTCGCCACTTCGCTAACCTTCGACACATCACGCGAAGTACTATCGAAGAGGAATGAGCGGACGGGAAAAATTTAGCACGTTAATGCGAGGTTCGCCATTTTGCCTAACTTTTTATGTACAGAAAACAATTTGTTCGTGCACGAGTAGGCGGACAAACTTATGCAAATCGTTTCTTTCGGAGAGCACTACAATAAATATTGTTCGGCCTATTACGTTCCTGTCAGGGCAAAACAGCTCGGCTCATGCTGGCTTGAACACCACCCAGTGCAGGTGTGGCTGTGGCCCCGCTGAGACCAAAACGCAAGAAAAGTAGTTTGCTACACCTTGAGCAATGAATGACGTGGTGATAGTGGTCAACTATCCGCTAGTTCGAGCGAACTACGAGCTCATGTGCGTCGTCGTCATGCATACGTCTGTGGCGGTCCAAGTTTAAGCCTTAAACGAACATACTCTACTTCACGTTAAACTTGATGGTGAAGCAGAGTTATTCGTTGTACACAATAATCTTTACGAGGTAGGTCTTGATTAAACCTCGGTATCTTTGCTAACACTATTGTGATGAAGGGACAACCATCAGGAATGACGTGGATGTGTCTAGACGCGTGAAGCTACGTTTCTTGCGCAAGCCACCGGCGCTGAACGCCCCGATCACACAAGCCAAGCGAGTTGGCGCGTTCACCTCAGACCCCAACGAAGTCACGACCATCTTCACGGCACATTGGAAGAGTGTCAATGGTGACGCCAGCCGGCGCCCCAAGCCCAGATCCTGCGCAGCGTGCCGAAGTCATTGGCCACGTAACTGCGGCCCTGAGCGACGAGTATGTCGCCGAGCTCGACTGCCCGTTCTCGGCAGTAAAGATGAGGCTGGCCGTCAAGTGCATGAAAAGAGCAGGTCGTCAGCGTAGAATGACTGGTCAGCGGCGTATTTTCAGCTGGCGCCTAGCGTATGCTCCGATGTCTGGGGGTTTGGTGGCCAACTTCTCGCCGAGCACCTTCAAGGCACAGATGATGCTGGTTGTTGAAGGGAGCCTCGTAATATCTTCGGTAAAGTATTTGATGCGCAAATAGAGGTGCCACAAAGTTGTACATGGGTGGTTTGTTGGTTTGAACCCAAACAAGCCAAAGGCGAGGTTTTCAATTAAAACTTATTAACCTTTTGGCCCAAAAATCGATTAAAGCGTACCCAATTAAGTAAAATACTAGCTAAGCGAACTCTGGTTCCGACAACAAGCGGATTTAATCGAAGGCTGTCTATTGCCGCAACACCTCCCGAACGCGACAACGGTCCTGCGCGATAGTGGGCCGTGCACCCCGGATAAACACCCTCATGATAATTCGTAGCGCGGCAACAACAGCAGCATCACGGAGCCAATTGACTACCTTCGATTAAATCCGCTTGTTGGAACCAGAGTTCGCTTATCTAGTATCGTACTTAATTGGGGGACGCTTTAATTGATTTTTGGGTCAAAAGGTTAATAAGTTTTAATTGAAAACCTTAGACGAAGGCTCAAAAGTTGAATGATTTCCAAACGACATACGAAGTCATCACAGCATGGGCGCCGACAGCAGCCGCCTCAAGCACCCCAAGAAGACCGCTTTCAAGCACATCCCGGACCAGTATGAGACCTACGGTATATGCGCGCCCTGGAGGCCTCACGCTGATATCCTTGCAGAGGAGCTTCAACAAGCGCTGCGGACGTCGGGTCTCGAGTCATCCAACCTCATCCTAGCGATCGACTACACCGAGTCTAACACTGTAGGCTGTTTGGTGATGCCTTTATATATTCCATACTCCGGATGTAGTGGACTGGTAAAGACACATTTGAGGGCCGGTGCCTGCATGAGATTGACCCGACTGAACAGCGCTGGAATCCGTATCAGGTACCATTCCTAAGTCATGGGAGTCATTCCTCATCAGTGCAGTCGGTGATTCGTATCATCGGCAAAACCCTCGAGGCCTTTGACGACGACAAGGCTATCCCGGCCTTCGGGTTTGGTGACTCGACCACTGGCCACCATGCTTGTTTTCCTTTCTTGCCCAATGGTCAAGCGTGCAATGGCTTTGGGCAAGTCCTCGACCGCTACAACCAAATCACACCGCATTTGACGCTTGCGGGTCCGACGAATTTTGCACCGGTGATCCGCGAGGCGATCCGCATTGTCCGAGAGCATCGCTCGTATCACATCCTTGTCATCATCGCTGGTGCGGGACAGTAAACCACGGCACCAACTCAATCGGTTGTACTAGACGGGCAAGTCGTGTGCAAGAAGGAAACGACTGAGGCCATCGTTGCTGCGTCCAAGTTCCCCATCTGTACAGCACAATCGGTGGCAAATCAGTATTGATCCAATGGTGCCTGTAGCGATAATTATGGTCGGCGTCGGTGACGGTCCATGGGATATGATGCAGGCATTCGACGACCAGATCCCCGCACGCCGGTTCGACAACTTCCAGTTCGTCGAGTACAACAAAATGCTGCGGCACAACCTTCAAAACCCCGAGGTCGGCTTTGCGACGGCCGCTTTGATGGAGATTCCAGGTACCAACTCGTGGTGGTGGCTTTCCTTATGCGTCGGGAGCAGACCAATACTTGACCCTCCGTCGCATGGGCAAACTTTAAGCGCCATTGATCGCATACATTAATTGAAAACCCTTTTTCGGAGAGCAATCATAGCTGTGCTCATGGCAACAAGGCTTTTTAAGAACTACTACACTTCACAAGTTCCCGTTTGTTGTACTACGATGCCAGTTCTCGTCCCAGGTAATCAATACTCGGCTCAATTACCCACGGAGTACAGTACAGAGCTGTCCTTTAAATATGTCGACTTCTTTTGCCTGATCGAGTCGACAGCCACAGGGGTCTACTCCCACGGGTACGTTGCCGGCGTGGCCGTCGCGGCAGTGTCGTCGTTGAGCACGACGGCTGTGTCGGGCTGCAGCGCCGCCATCGCCAACAGCTGCATGTCGTGCATGACCTTGCCTTCAACGAGCATGGCTGCGTAGCCGACGCTACGTAGCAGCTCTGGCGCCTTGGCTGCCGCTAAAGCGTGAAGGTCCTCGAGCATTTCATACGCTGTAGCAAGGGTGAGCGCTGGTTTTGAAGGCGGTACTAACTTCTTCTGGTCTAGCAGACTCCACTCTTCTGTGACCATGAGCTGCGTTGGGAGGTGATCGTCAACGGAAATGAATTCGACTGGCCCCAGCACAAGGCTTGGCTCGACGAAAGGCACCACGAGGCCGTAGTAAAGCGCGAGAAGCGCCCCAAGGTCGTCCGAGGGCGCCACTGGCTGGCGCTGGAAACTTGCGATGCACGTAGCTGGGGCGACAGCATCCCACGCCGATGCCACCCATGTAAGCAGGCGTGACCAAATACGATTGATTGGACACGGTATGTGCAATGCTAGAGCTCATTTAGGTGCCAGTTGGTGTGCCATGCAGTCGAAAGATAAGTATACGTGAAGCCAAGTTGAACGAGCTCCGCACCTGGTTCTTGCCAAACCAGCGAGTCGCCGCCGGTACTTTGGTTATTTTAGAACTCGATCCCATTGCTACAATCTGTGGTTTTTCATGCCTAAGGCATCATATCATAGATTCTAGCGGGCGAGGTCCTTGGGTGCAATCGTGCGGCGGCGGACAATGTCAGTTGCGTGGATGTGCGACAGCTCTTGAATGTGTTTTTGAAACATGTTGTGCATCGTGGATGGTGTACGGGAAAAGTCAACCCGTTGCTGTCGCTCAGACACTTCCCGCACTTGTTGCATGAAGCGGTTGAGCACTCGGTTCTTGTGGGCCTGGATTAGTTTTTTGGCGGCCCGTCGCATGTACATCGTTTGCATGATCGCTGCAACCTTCTTGGGCACGATTCGACGCTGCCATACCTTGTTCTTTTTGGCATTGACCCGCATCTTGTGGGCCACAGCATGCATGTTGACGTTCTGTGTTGAAATTGAATGAACAGCCGGGTTCAAAAGCACATACCGTATGCTTGGAGATGACCGAGTTGGCGAGACGGGAGTGTTTCGAATCGTCCAGAAAGCTCTTGAAGTGGATGTACTCTTTGGTGATGATGTCAAAGTCTTCCTTGAGCAGTACTTGAAGCTTGCAGTAGCTCAACGCTGCCACGTTGGCCGTCGTCGGAGTATTGTTTATGAGACCGACTTCGCCGAAAAACCCCCCAGGCCCGAGGGTTGTAAGCGCCACCTTGCGCCCGTCACGAGTGTTGTCGAATACCTCGACAGTGCCCATGTCGATCAGGTAGAATGCTTGAGGCTATAAGCGCACATTAGTAGTCGAATTCGGTGAATGGCCTCCAGATCACATCGACCAAGATCATTCGCATACCTCTTCACCGGCTTTGACGATAAGGTCCCCGGAAAGCACGACCGCGTCGGTCATGCAAACGAGGATTTTGAGCACACCCTCGAGGCCGAGGTTGTGAAAGAAGGGAACATTGGCGAGGAAGGAGGCATTGAGCTCGTAGCGGAGTTGCAGATCGAGCTTGTCGGGAAGGCCCTCAAGGAGGACGTCTGCGTGATGCGCGTTCTCAACACTCCATGCCGAGTTGTAAAACGTCATAATGCGGCTTTGAACATCGTCCTCGACTTGATATTCTCGAAGATGGGCGGTGATGTCGGTCATCTGGTCGTACTGCTCGTCTTCAACCTTATTAAGTGCTTTGGTGAGCGTGGCAAACACGCCGAAGAGGCTACAATGTACTAAGACGTCAGCGTATACCACGAGAACGAACCAAGAGTTGCAGACAATAGCAGTCACGAGGCCAAAAGACGTAAAGATACGTTCAGCAGTCGTCGTTGGCTTGAGCGTATACGCGCCCATGACTGTAGCAGCTTGGAAAAAAGAGCCGACATACTTGTCGAGAACCGATCCGTTCGGCTCAAACGGAAGCTCCCACACTTCTTCGATGTGGGGGTCATCCAACTCGAACCGGTACGTCATGAAGAATGCGCAGGCAATATAGTGGTGGAGGAGGAGATAGAGCCCAACGAGCTTGACAAGACGCACACTCGCAGGGTTCGTGTGATGCGCGACCCAAACCATGATGCGACCAAAGATCGGCGCTTCCGATACCCGGACAGCGCGGTACACAACTGTGATGCGCAGTACTTTGAGGAGGTAGAGCGCATTGGTTATCGCAGAATGCGGTGGCAGCGGCACAAACGACGACGGGTACGCGCTGCAAAGGTCGGTCCAGATGTACATGCTCGATGCGTAAGCCGTGGCAATGGAGCGCGCATCACGTCGTTCGGCGTGTAAAATGGGATCGAAAGTTGTCGTGCGGAAGACGACGGGAATATCCAAGAGGAAAACGAGGTCAATGAACACTTGCACGGCCTGGGTCGCGGGACATGACGTCGTGAGGTCGAAGCACAGATCCAGCGGGAGAAAAATGATGAAATACGTCGTCCAAAAGGCAACGAAGAGGTCCCACAGCATTTTCTTTCGCGAGAAACGAGAGATGATGATCCCTGTACCATGCATCGCCTCCAAGCAGACACAATGAACTACGTACGTGGTGAGTAGCGCAATGTGGTCGCAAACTTGGTGAACTGATCGACGGCCATCGAGTTGAGGTCACCGAGCACTTCGTCGGCGAGGCGTCCACCGGAGTTTCCTCGCCGCCCGAGTGTAAATTGCCGTCGTACAGCTTGAGATTATCAGCTGCTTTCGAGTTGCTCCACATGCACCTACCTTGGGACGAGAAAAAGCTCTTCTTAGGCGCCTTGGAAAGCTTGCGAAGAGCGTCTGCCGCACGCACGACGTGGGCCAGTGCCTTGGAACTGTCGAGTTGAGACGTCGACTCTACCGACACCTCGCGTAGCGTCGTAAGCTTGGCTGCACCCTCGTTCGGAACGTGTGAAAGTCGCTTTGTGCTACCATGCTCAGGAGTCGGGCTTAGAGACGGCGCGTCTGTCACGAGACTTCTTGGCACGCCCTCCATTACAGTTTTGGACATTGAGCAGCGCCGTAACGCCGCCAGTTTCATACGCAAAAAGGCCGACAATGTCCCGTGCTGCATATCTCGCGCGTGATCGATTAAACTCTAAATTTCTAATCCCACCAAGTACTCCTGTCAGAACCTAGTCATCGACGAGAGGGAGCGCCTGCTCCAGGCCATCGATTGTGCTGCGCTTGGGCAAAACGTGCAGCCGCCACGTCTTGACGTCGAAAACAGCCCACTGGTCGCGAAGCCGGACGCTTAAGAGACCGTTGAGAACCGCGGAGGCCCGATCCATGTAGTACACGCTGCCGAGGTACCAGCCGCCCTGCTCAAAGAGGTATTTGGCGCCACCGCTGAGCAGCAGCGACGAACTTCGTATCCTGCTGCGCTCCTTCCACAAGTAGCGGGTAACGCCAAAGCAGACGCCGTTGCAGCCCAAAACGAGACCCACAAGACTTACAAGGCGCTGCCGCGAGCCGATAAACACGGTGCCAGCGCTGCACACGACCTGGAAGTCAAGTGTCTCGATCGCACATACTGGTGCCACCGCGACGGTCGCTTCCACCGGTGCCAGCATCGTTATGCAGGCTGTGATGGCCCAAACCAACACGCTGTTGACCGTCGCGTATTGCAGCGTGCGCTCTTGGGTGACGACGATAGCGAAATCGTTAACGATACCGACGAGCCACGTAACTTCGTTCGCTGCTAAGCACGTTTCGTACCACGGCACGCGCGCTGCGGCGAAGCGACTCAGATCACCGTCGCGGAGGAGGCGCAACGAAGCCGTCGAGAGTAGGCAGATCGCTGTGAGGCTTCGCAAAACCACGAGAGGCCGGCCAACCCACACAATGCCGCCAACACGACTGAGCTCGAGCATGTTGAGGCCTTCGATGCGACCACGGCTGAGGAGAATGTATATCGCGGTAGTGCTTGCGAGACCGATCATTACGAGGGTAACGTACTGGACGGCGCGCTGGGCGTACAGCGCAAACACCGTGGGCAGCTGCGCCGAGTCAACAGGTTGCTTGGTAGCAAATGCTCCGTCGCCCATCAGAACGAAGCTCTCCGCGTCGCCTTGAAAAGCCACAACTTCGCGATATCCCAGCACCCAGTCGTAGACCATCAACCAGCTGATGTAGTCGAAGGCGTTCGTGGTGGAGTCGAGAAGCTGGCGTCGGTACAACTTCACAGGCGCCGACTCGTTGGGTTTGCCAAACTGCAAGAGCTCTATGGCCAGTGGCGCCAGCGCAGCTTGAAGCTGCGCAGACCAGGTATTCGAGAGTGGCAGCGCCTCAATACCCCAAAAGGCCCCAACCGTGTCAACCACTTCGGAGCAGTTCCAGTAAGACATTTGAGCGCAGAGATCAGTTGTGTTGGCATTGCTTAAGTTGGCCGCAATCGATGCAAAGAGAATGTGATCTTCCCGTACGTTAAGAAACGCCACTGTCCCTTCATTGCACTCGCCATGAAAAGAGAAAGGGCTCAGAATACCATGCGACACCAACGAATCCAGCGCGCTAGCCCGTGGTGGGCACAAAATCGAGCCACCACTCGAGACAAAGTTGGCCTCGGCCCACACCGACGGCACTACATAATCGTACAAGTCGATGGGAATGGCTGAATAGGCATCGGGAGCCGAGCGACGCCTACGAAGCATGGCGTCTCGGATGGCACTCACGGCTTGCAGAACGACTGCCGGGACGTGCATGTACACCATGTCAATCGAGCCAAAGGGACCCAAGTGCGCGGCGAGGGCCGCGATGGCGGAGTCCCAAGGCGCCGATGGCAGTGTGTTGGTTTGCATCAGAACCTCCTGCAGCGAGGCATTCGCGAAAGCAAACGTGGCGCTGGTGCGGAGTAGACTCCTACCCCCCATCGCTGTAGTATTGTCGTCTACGTATAACAGATCGTTGGCCAAACCCCAGTACATCTTGAAAGATGTTTGGCTCTCAAAGCGAAAATGACCCGATGTCGAAGCCAGTGTGAACGGATACGCCGCACCGTAGGCATTCACGACGCTGTACGTGCTCACGATACCAATTGCTTTATAGTTTTGCCACTGCAGTGCATATTCGGTAACATTGAAGGAGGCCCAATGCGCCGCCTCGTTGGGCACAGAGAGCCAAGTGACGCCGAGAGTCGCAAGGAACAAGCGGCCGTCGACGGTGTGCTGCAGCTCGGACACAAAGCCGATGTCAAAGGCATTGCCCCAGCAGCGTTGGAAATCGTCCCAATGAACGTTTCGCAGGAGTGACTCGAGAAACACGGCCCCGTTGGCAATCATTGCTGCACAGCGCTGTTGGCGCCGTACCGAGTTGGCCATAGGCCAGCGCCGGTCAAAATCCAGGTAGCAGTACTGCGTGAAGACCCAGGGGGCGTCGCAAGCGTCGAGGTTGCGAAGGCCACCGATAGCGCCAGTGAGCGTGGTGAGGGTGGTGTACTGAGCCTTGGCGCCGCTTCGCCCGGGAAACTTGAGGGTCCCCGTTGCCGCATCAAAGCTATCTGGAGAGTTGACTTCGATCGCATCGAGTGCGAGCGTGGGCTGCATCGTTCGTAAAGGCATGTGACTGGTGAACCAATCTGCAAGGAAGACATGGGCCCCCGTGAGGTTGTAGGTTGGCCAAATCAGGTCGTTTGAGAGCGTGTTGCGGCTCACTTCTAAATACGAAATGCTCCCGCTGATAGCAGCACCAATGTACACGGTTCCCACCAAGGCCAAGTGCCACGGAAGCCATCTCGAGGTCGAAGTCAGTGACGCCGGTATAACTGGCCACACCTTAGTAAGCATGTTGCTGGTAGGGAACGCGCTTACTCCGTCGCTGACGATGGCCCAAAGCTTCCAATCGAGAGCTTGTAGATTTCGAAGCGGCACAACGCCAATGAGTATGCAGGCAACGGCGTCGAGGAGTCCACGCCGACGGCGCAAGAGGGCCTGCCCCACGCCCGACACCACGAGGTCGTTGGCCGTAAGGACTTTGCTGTGCTCGCGGCTGAACTTTGACCCAATGGCGACGGTTAGCGGAACGACAATGCAAGAAAGAAGTAATAGAAATATAGCGCGTTTGTAGCTGCCAACTTGGATCACGCCACTGCGGCAGTTGATGCGGTATACCATGCCCTTCGTAGTGCACTGAGGATCTAAAGTCATCGCAACCGTGACGGGCGCCGCAATGTCCATCCCGACAGACACGCACCAAATGAGCATAGTTCCTGTGATTCCAGCGACGCGGGCTCCACGGTGCGTCACCAGCGGTACAAGTACTTCGTGGAGAGCACAGCCGACCCACGTCGCTTCAAAAGCCAGTAGCATTGTCTCGATGACGGCGCGTCGCGGCAACACTAGGTGCGTCAAAACACCTTGCGATTGGCGTAGTTCGATAGGCGCGGTGCTCAGAAGAAGCACAGCGGTTCCTCCGCGAAGGAACATAAGCGGGCGACCAAGCCACGTCGACCCAGCAACGCGGTCGAAGAAGAATAGGTTGTCGCCATCAAAGTGGAGGCGATGTGCTAGGGCCATGACAGTGCACAAGACGGTCACGGCCCCAAGGACCGCGGTGGTGTACACAGTGAGGTAGTAGATGACAGCCGAAGCGCGGCTGAGCTCGTTGCTATAAGGCGTTGCCGACGCTGTGTTATACATGTCCGAGATTAGCACGAGCGTCCCGTTGTCCCCCTGGAACGACACCACCTCCCGGACACCGGCGGCCCAGTCTAAAAGCATGATCCAGCCGTAAAAGGCCCAAGACGACGGCTCCAGCACCGGCTGTGTGAGCACCGCCCAGTTGGTCTTGCTCGGGTTTGACACCATCTGGATCAGCGTCACGTTGAGCGCCAAGACGGAGTTAGTAGCTTCGGTGACGAGAGAGGTATTGTGGACAATGCTATCGGCCGCCCGGCGGGCCCGGGCAAGTGTGCTGCTGCAAGCAGCAGATCGCTGAATTCCGCAAATGGTCTCTGTGCTTACGTCAAACGAAGTCATGACCAGGGCGGTGACCATGGCCGCGCGGCTTACTGCCAACGTAAAGGGCGCCTGGTCCGAGCACGAATCGTGAAAGCTAAAGGGGGACTGCGCATACGGCTTGGCATCACCGTGCAAGCACATAGGGTTGCCACCATAATAGACGTAGTCGCCGACCCACCTCGGCGGCATCGGTGCCATATCGAATGCGCGCAGTTGCATGTAGCTGTCGATAGCATCCGATGACGTTGCAAGATAGGCGTGTAATTGGCTTTTGAGTGCGTGGACCGCTTGAATGAGGTCGACGGGCGGGGTCACCACCCACATGTCAACAGACAGGAATGGCCCCACGGCGTCTCGCACGACACCCGCTTGTCCACGAAACGCGCCATCAACATCAGCCACGTACGCGTAGCTTTCTACGCCGAGGTTTTTACTGAAGTCGCAAGTCGAGTTGTACACGGTCGTGACGGCATTGCGAATGAGGCTGGCGTTGCAATCAACGGCAAAATCCATCTCCACAACCAGCAAGCCATTGAATACGACCGATGTCCACGGACCATACGTGTTTGCGATGCCCTTGAGAACCATCGTCTGGACGACGCCGAGAGCACTCTCTATGAGCAGCGTCTCAGTCACGCCGGTGAGCACGTTATTTTGCCACTGCAACCAGAAGATTTTAAGACCGTGCGACTGCCAGAGACTGGCCTCCGTTGCCACCGTCGTGTTTGGTGCTGAAGTCGACGCTAGCCAGCTGACGCCTGCTGCGGACGCCTGCAGTTCGGACTCAAAAGCGACTGCGAACTCATCACCGAAAAGGTAGATAAAGTCATCCCACGGAACATTCCGCAGGACAGCTTCGAGGTACACGGCAGCGTTGGTGACCATGTCAACTTGGCACCGTTGCTGCCGCTTTGTTGTGTGCGCCAGTTGCCAGCGCTGGTCAAAGTCCACCCAGCAATACTGCGTGGGGAGCCAGTAAGCGTCAGCGGCAGACGTGTTGCGAAGACTTGATATTGCCGATGTCAGCGTTGTCCGACTGGCTGTTGCCATTGCCGAGGCGTATGTCGGATGCACCGAGGGCGCGATAAGCGGCGATGAGTACGATCGTTCAGTTGCAACTGAGGACAAGTCGATGACGCCAAGCGCTCGAAGGGTGAGCAAATGGTTGACGGTGTCGACGAGAAAGGACTGATACCCGCTAGCGTTGTAATACGGCCAGCCGAAATCGTTAGCGGCGCTGGGTCGGTAGACATCGAGGTACCACAGGCTGGTGCCGAGGCTAAGCCACATCCAGACCAGTCCAGCGACGGAGGTCACTCGATCTCGGTGGGACAAGCTGCTCCTGGCAGCTTTGGGACCAGCCGGTACAACCTGCATGACCGATTTAGAATTGGAGCTGTCCAAGGGGTTATCATTTACGTCACGTCGGGGGCGGCGGCAGCTTCCCCAGATGCTTCAAATGTGCAGCTCCTAGCAAGACCACGCTCACGTGGTGCAAATCGACGTTTTCTTGAAGAGCAAGATGAAGACTTCATGAAAACAATGTTTCTGAAGCTGCGTTATGCCCTCACTGAAGGCAATGCAGGACGAGAGGCTCTTCCCAGCGTCGTTGGTCCTCGAAGGTTGGAACAGTACAACAGGCGTTGCTTATGGAAAGTTCGGCGACTCTAGCCTCCGAAACTTTGCAAGGAAGCTGTAGAGCATCCGACTGCGATGCGAGAGCGAAACCCATGCAGCGAGGTTACTGAGCAGACAGTTGAGTGGGATCGATGACAATGGAAGTGACTTAAGACTTCAAACAACCAAGACCACCAGTGCATGAGCAGCGGAAAGACTTTGTTGGTGAAGGAACGTTGCGCCACGGATCGCATCATTTAGAATTCTATTGCTGCACGACAATCATTACAAGCTCTCTTAGGATCCAGCTCGAGCGGCGTGGTATCGGTGGTGGACGATCTTGTCATCCAAAATGAGGAGAGACCGACGAATCTCGACGATGTCTCTTCTACACAGTGCTTCAAGATCCTGTGGTAAGAGCACAAGAGGGGGTTAGGTCAATGTTGTGCGGTGAAGTTATGAACTTAGTAGCGAAGGCTGCGCCTGCGGGTCTTGGCAACAACGATGCCAAGCACCGTTAGAATGAGTGTCCCGAGAGCAACGGCAGCGCCGACAATAATCCACGTTTCAAACGACAGACCTGCGAAATCAAGCTCGCCGCCACCGTCGACCGTCACGTTGGCGGCAGGGCCAGCCGACGCACCGAGCACACGGATGGGGAAAACGTTGAGGCCGCAGTTTAGCTGGTCGTCGGCCTTGATATGCACAAAGCCCTGCAGCCCCCACTGGGTGCTGTACGAATTCTTGAGGATCCAGTAGTCGCCCGAAGCCCCCGTGTCGTAGCCGACAAGCAACAGTGCGTGATCGATGAGGCTTGGCTGCGTGATGTCCGGGCACGTGTACACGCCGCTCTTGTAGTCTTTGAAGCCGCCTTTGGCGTTGATTGCGACAGCCAGCGGACCCGAAGCCAGCGCCCGCTTGAGCAGCAGGGTCGGATCCTTTGTGTCCGCGCAGCTCTTCTCGTTGAGCGCTGGCTCCCACCCGAGAATGTGTGCGGCGGTCGCGTTGTCTGGCCGGACGTTATTGCAGGTATTGAGGCCGTTGCTAGGTGCGGCCGACTTCGGAACATCGCGCCGGGCCCCAGGAGCCACTGGGGCAACCGGAGCCCCAGCAGGCGCGGAGGAGTAGTCTTCGGCGTACGGCCAGTCAAGGCGGGTGGCTAGGTTCTTGATCTTTGTGGCGGCCTCCGAGAGCGCGATGTGGGTCATGCCTCCGTCGCAGCCATTGTTCTGGGAGCTCCAGGGCATCTTTGGCTGAAGCCACTTGGGGACATTGCCTGAGTTTGCGAAGCAGTAGTTGTATGTGTGCACTTCAGAGCGCGTGCTGCAGCTGAGCAGCTGCTGCGACGAGAGCGCTACGGGCGGGTTGCCCGTCGTGTACGACACGGCAGTCTCGATCAAGTCGGACGCGGCAAAGGCCCAGCACGACCCACACGATTTCTGGCTCTTGACTTCGGCGCAGACACTGCGTCCCTTAGGATTGTTGGTGCTGCACCAGTTGAGCGACGTGAGCGACGATGTTGCCTGCAGCTGGCGACGGATGGGCACCCGCGACTGAACAAGGTTGTTGCGCGCGACAAGAAATGCATCAGTTTTTACGTCCGAATCGTGTATGTGGCGTGGGTTCAAGCCCAGCTTCATGGTCAACTGGTGGTTGAGAGCTCGCGCATGCTCGTAGACCTCTGCCTGTCAAGTCAGCGGCAGTGTTACAGGAGCTATGAAGTACCTTGCAAGTATGCCATGTGCGCTTCAAGGTTGCGTTTGGCAGTGGCGTAGTCGCCGCCCCGATGGTACGTCGATAGCATCTCAGCTAGCATCCGCTCGGAGGAGACGAGTGCGCGGTTGTGCCCGACCCAACGGCAGCCGCCGGCGTCGCATGACAGCAAGGTCCCAAAGCTCTCGTGCATCGGAGATTCAACTGTGTCATCATGTCGCCAACGCTCTGAGCTCGAGACACTTGCTCCAGAGAGTTGTTTCCATTAAAAGAAAGAGGTTTTCGAACACCAAACGGCATTGACCTGCCAAACGCGATGATCGACTTTGCACAAGGTATTGATTGTGACAGGACATCATTCGTTACACATCCGAGCAACGCGGCTGGATCTCGCATCGTGCGCCGGCATGCGCGATGGCCTCGTTCCTGGCGCGGATGTATGCCCGTGGCCACTGGCCATTGAAGGCCTGAAGCTCTCTGCCAAGCCTCCGGCTCGAGGGAGCTCGACGCATGGGCGAGGGCCCACCGATAGACGTTTCCCCGTATGGTGGGTGTCAAGTCTGTGGCGACGGGCACTTGCTTGTGACTTCGGTAGAGGCCCGATGGCGGACTGCAAGCGCTTGCCATGAGTCACACGTGCGGGATAGCACCTAATGCAGTGTCCACTGCCCTCCTTGGCATCGCAGTGCGACGTGAGACTAATCTCTACCCTTCCAGCAGGGTGCCTCCTAGTACACCTATCTGCTGAATCGTTCGGAAGTTGGATGCATTGGACAACTGATAAATTTTCATTGTATTCTTCTTTGGCGCCTACACGTGCATGTTGTGCATGCGCTTGCGGGCAACGACGACACCGACGATCGTGAGCACGAGGGTGACAACGGAAACGACACAGGCAATTGCAATCCACGTGGCCATCGACGCGCCACCAAAGCTCAAGGTGCCGCCGCCATCAACGACAACGTTGGCGGCAGGACCGGCGGACGCGCCGAGTGCTCGGATCGGGAAGACATTGAGGCCACAGTTGAGCATGTTGTCAGCCTTGACGTGGACGAAGCCCTGAAGACCCCACGTGACACCGTACGAGTTCTTGAGGATCCAGTAGTCACCATCGCTGCCCGTGTCGTAGCCCACGAGTAGGAGGGCATGGTCGATCATATCTGACGACGTGATGGCCGGGCACGTGTACACGCCCGAGGTGTACGACTTGAAGGCCCCCTTGGCGCTAAGAGCGACAGCGAGCGGGCCGGATTGCAGTGCGGTCCGGAGCAGCGTCGCAGGGTCCTTGGTGGTGGCGCACGAAGTGGCATTGAGCGCTGGCTCCCAGCCCGTGATGTGGGCGGCCGTGTAGTTTGCTGGTCGCGTCGCTGTACATGTGTTATACGCCGACACCGCGGTCGTTCCGTTCGTGGTTAGTCGGCGGCTGGACACAGGCGCGACAGGTCCCACAGGCGCCACAGGCGCGTTTGGGTTTGAGGAGACGCCATCATCGACGTACGGCCAGTCTATGCGCGATGCCAGGTTGAGAATTTTGTTGGCAGCGTCGTCGAGCGCAATGTGGGTCATGCCGCCTTGACATCCCTGGTTTTGCGAGTCCCACTTCATCTCGGATTGCAACCACGACGGAACCGAGCCCGAGTTGGCGAAGCAGTACTGGTACGTGCGGATCTCCTTGGACGTGGAGCAGCTAAGGAGCTGCTGCGACGAGAGAGATACAGGCTGGTTGCCCGTCGCGATGGCAACGGCCGTCTCAATCACGTCCGTGGCAGCGAAAGCCCAGCACGAGCCGCAGAGTTGTTGGCTCTTTACATCTGCGCAAACACTACGCCCCTTAGGGTTGTTGGTGGTGCACCAATTGAGCGACGCAGCGTTGGCGAGTCGGCGCACGCCTGCGTCCCGCTTCATGGCCATCATGTTGTTCAAAACGGCATCCATCGGATGACCCATGTCCTGTGTGCCTTCGAGCAAATGCCGCGGGTTCAGACCCAAGGTCATCGTCAGCTGATGGTTAAGAGTACTGGCGTGGAGGTACACATCTACAACCAGGCGTGAGATGCTTGTTGGCTTGGCGAGCCACGGCGGACCTTGGATGTAATCCATGTGCGCCTTGAGATTGCGCTTCGCCTCGTCGAAGTCGTTGTAGCGATGAAAGCGCAGCATGGCCTCGCCTAGCATACGGCTCGCAGACACGGGCGCGCCGTCCTTTCCCATCCAGAGGCAGCCGCCGTCCTCACTGCAGTCGACGAGCGTCCCAAACTTCATCGGCCCGCCTTATCCAAAAATAAAAAATCATATTTGCCGCAAAAGGAACCCAGTGACACACCCTGGCTTCTACGTTCAGCGGCCAATTATTTTGTCAAAATCTATTCCACATACAATACACAAGTTTCACACGAATAAAAAATTGGGCAAGCTATTTATACAGGGACCGTAAAGGTGGACAGAGGACTTTGCCACGGCTAATTGCACGCCACTTTGCATCGAATAATTTCAAGACAAATATATTGTCATATTGTTCCGCATATGATATTCATGGCATCCACACTCTCGACTTGTTGCCCCACGACCGACCGACGCCTACGTGTTGCCATAAGCTTACAATGGCCATCAACAATGCAGTGTGTGAGGAGGTATGTAGAAAAGGCGGCTCAAACGCATGAATTGCGCATTTGTTTTCAATAGGATTCAAGCGTCGGATCGATTCGGTTGTGTCGGGCTTGGATGCGCACAAGAGGTCGAATGCATTTTCTTGACGAGGGGCGGAAATCCTTGCAAGCGTTCCGTTTGGACTGCAATATTCCTGGAAGAGATGATTGACGATCTTGGCATCGATCCGCGTATCGTCCTTCGTGGCGCTCACGATCCGATTTTTTTGGCGCACACTTGCACGAGAGGAGCACAAGGGACTACTGGCCCTCCGGTACCATCCTACCATTGTACAACAATACCGAAACCTCAAGTGTTGCCGCATGAAATGGATCATGAAGCCGCCAAAGTTGTCCTCGTTGAACAAGACACCAGCACTTCAAAACGACACCCATGAAAACACACATTTCCGAAATGCAATGGTTGAAATTGCCGCACAACCGTCCGCACCTGCGACGCGTCCACCCTCCTTTTACACACCACGGGCATTCTCCATGCGCGAGTGCAACGTAGGACTGCGATGTTGTCGTGGGCGCTCCGCGATGGTCGCTTCGCGTCCAAGCTGCTGGACCCTGTTCAAATAAATCCTGTCCAGTTGCGTGCATCTAGCAGAACCATACGGCGATCGAGTGGAAATGATGTGATCACCATCCATTGCTATCATTTCCGCACAGCAGCGCGGATCCATGCTGGCCGCCATGGCCCTGCCGACAACGGCGCCACGTCGGCAGCACCATCTCGTCCACCGGCTCCAGCGCTGCTTCCGCCGGCTGTCGAACGTCGTGCGCTTTCGACGCCGGCTACAGTACGCCCTCGTGCTTGGTTTGCTGGTGTGCCTCTACGGGCTCGTTGCCAGCACGAGCTATCGTGCTGCCATCGCAGCGGACGCCACCACAACAATTGTGCTCGTAGCCAACTACCGTGATTCGGACCGGTGCGCCGAGACTCTTGCGTCGCTCTTCATGCAAGCAGCACGCCCCGATTTGATTGCTGTCAGTATTGTGGACCAAATTACCAGCGACGAAACACCATGCTACGAGTCGTATTGCAACCGCGTCGGTGCATCGCGCTGCCTGCAGCACCAGCTCCGACGTAATGCCACCATCGACGCGATGCTTGCAACGGGACCGACTGCGGCCCGCTTCGAGGCTGAGCGCGCCGTCGACGCGGCGCGCGACACCTTCGTGCTCTCGATAGACGCGCATCTGCTCTTCGTGCACCACTGGGACGTGCTGCTCAAGGGTGAGTGGGCCGCCACCGGCAACGCCAAAGCGGTCCTCACAACGTACCCCAAGTCGACTGACCACGCCGAGACTCTGGTCGGGCGCTTGTTGCATGCGATCGGGATCTCGGCCATGCCCATCATGTGCCGCGCCCGCATCGAGACGGACGACGCCGACGCCATGGTGCAGTACGGCTCAGCGCTGCAGCTCTGGCTGCCCGTAGCACCGCGCACCCCATGGCTTATTGCGCAGCTGGCTGGCGGCTTTAACTTTGGCCTGGCCACAACAGCGCTAGCCGTGCGCAACGATCCCTACACGCCGTACCTCTTCCACGGAGAAGAGTACTCCAAGGCCGCACGGCTTTTTACCCACGGGTGCGTTTTCCAATGCATCCACCGTAGGTTTGAACTTCCACGGTAGGTTTGACATGTATGCACCGCGCATCGACATCGTATACCACCGATACGAAGCGCGCAAGGTTGTCTGGGAGCGCGACTGGGACACCCGGTATTGGATCCAGCAAGCGTCGCGGCGCCGTGTCCGCTACTTGCTCGGCCTCCCCGTATCGACGATGTCGGACGTCGACCTCTCGGAAGCCGCGCGATTCGGCCTCGGCAACGAGCGCTCCATGGCGCAATTTCAGCGCTTTTCAGGCATCGACCCCGCCGCACCGTTTGGCGTCGGCAAGGAGCCCCAGTTTGACAACTGCCACGAGCTTACTCGCGTGCCCGCAGCGTCCGACCGGCGGCCCAGCCGATTAAGGTAGAGGCGACGCCCAGCCTCGGGCGTCAGCCATAGAAGATGATTTAGTAAGTGGCGCAGGCGTTCCAAGCTCTCCAGGATGCTACCATAGCAGCACCGGTGCACGACGACACGAGGCATAAATAGTTGGAGGGTTAAGGTCGCGCTGTCAAGTCTACATTGCGGTGTCAGGCTGGGTCATTCTCAGTAACCAGTGGAGGCAAAAGCCGGGGGAGGCGGGTGGATAAGCCTCCGCCCGAAGCCTCCGCCGTCGCCGGGATCTCTGGCGGCTTTGCGGCGGCGCTTCGTATCATCGATCTAGCGCCAGCGTCCTCCCTGGGATATGACGCGGGGTCGGTATCTGGTGGGGGGGACGCCCCCCCCGTTGTGGGGGGTAGGCTAGTGGCTTTCGCCGGCGCAAGGACGTCGAGGAGGTCCAGGGCGTGCTGGATGTCGAGGGGGAGGGTCCGCAGCAGCGAGTGATTCGAGCTGTGAGGATGGTGCTGCAGCTTCGTGTGCGACCCGTCGCGGTGGTGGGGGGCCTCTCGCTCGGCTTCGAGCAGCCCGAGCAAGTTGGCGGTCGCCGGGACGTGCACTAGGCTAGTCTTGCGGTATTCCCGCTGCGCCTTCATAACTGTCAGCGGGTTGTGCGAAATGAGGTCGATCTCGACGTTGCCGACGGTGCTGCGGCGTTCGCGCCGGCATTCTTGCAGCACCGTGTCCGTGGCCACGAGGTCCAAGATTGACATCTTGGCTGCACTTCGCCGCCGGTTGTACCGGCTGCCGTTAAACTCTTTAAGCTCCCGCGTCTCGCGCGCCTTGATGGCTTGTCGGTAGGCGCAAAAGTTGAAGGCACTACAGCTCCCAGCGTCATCTACAGTAGAGCTCCAGTCGTCATCCGATGACGTGGAGTTGCGCCGGGATGAGCCTTCCCACGACGCCGAGTCGACGCCGGTCGTGGCCGAGTCGCCAAGGGTGCCGGATATCGAGAAGAGTTCGCTCGCCAAGTCGGCGTCTTCGACGAGTTGATGTAGGTTAGACGGCTGCCGCGAAATCGGGTACAACGTCGACGCGCGCTTGGGGCCTCGTTTGAGCCCGTTATCCACAAGGAACATGCGCCGCCGGCGTCGGCGCAAGGCTTGGTAGAAGGCATCGCACGCCATCACGACCGTGTCCACATGCTTGCGAAAGTGCGACCACTGGGTGTCCCGCAGCACGATCAGATTCGTGCGCTCCCATGACTTTGGCAGGTGCTTGTCTGGTGGGTTGAGCACCGTTTGGTGCTGGCCGAGGCTCTGGTAGCCACACACGACTTCATGGAACTGCTGTGCGCGCTCCGCAATCTGGTAGAACGACAAAAACTCTCGCGGAAAGCAGTAGCTACGGCGTCGTCAGGCGTTGGGTCTGTGCAAAGAACGCACCGGGAGCCGGGTACGATGTCAAACGAGGGCCCGTGGCATCCAAGCAGCTCTGTGAGCACGGGTTCCAGCGACGCATTGTGGGCTATCATGACCAAAACGCAAGTTACCTACAAAAGAGCTGCTAAGTCGGAGACTGCTAACTTTGAGATATATACGAGAGCCGTCGAATGGACAAAGTCGGCGCTGTCGCGGATGCTCACGTTATTGCAAATGGTCTTGTGCGTTCGCGGATCAAGGATCTCGGCGATGCATGGCTTCTTCGAGTTGCCTTGACAGCATTCCTCGGTTCGTAATAACAGCACCGTCGCAAGCACGTGCGAGTCGCTCGCAAGGATGTCTGCTTCTCGGGCCATGTCCGTAACCACCATGAAGTAGTCGTACTGCGCTAGCGAGATCGCTCGCAGGTGGCGGCGAACCGCCGGGTTGCCCACGAGGTGCACGAGTGAGATGTTGTGCAGCCGTGTGGTGTCGAGGCCCGCTTCAAACAGCGCCTCACTCCGGACGTCGGCGTCTACTTCGTTGAGCAAATGAACTTCCGAACCAAAGGGGCACAGCTCGTCCATTTTCACTAGCATGTCGCGAATGTCGCGGCGCCATCCGCAGATGAGAATGGTTTGCTTGACGAGCACCGTGGAGCCGCGCCGGTCTCGGGACGGGACGCGCAGAGGCGGCACGTCCACCGCCTTGGCTTCGACTGCATAGCTGCCACTGGCATGGGCCAGCACGATCAAGTTGTCGCCGGGAGAAATCTATGCACGCTCGAACAACTGTCGGCCGGTGGTGTGGGCGTACACGGTGGAGAAGCGGCGGGTTTAAAACGACGACTCCGGTGGCGTCTTGGACGCCGATGGCCACTGCTTGCGGCAGGTGCTTGTGTAGCATGACGAATTCCATGCCCCACGCTGCCGACGGCGCCGGCTCGCAAAAGAGCGACATACCCGAATAGCCGAGCAGCGTTTCGTACACTACGAGTCGCCCCGTGGAGACGTACGGTAGGTAGGCAAGGGCCTACCTTTAGCAAGGCCGGGACAGCGCCCGCATAGCACGAGGAGGCGGCCGACGATGTCTTGCGACACCACCGAGTGGAACTTGGGGCCGCCGACTAGTTTCAAGAGGGGGTCGTTGTCAATGTCACCGACGTCGGCGACGATATGGCCGTCCCACTACAGTACATTTCAGAGCCCTAACATTCGGATGGCGGACCCCAGGAATGGAACGGAGGCAGAGCAGAATGCGGAGCACCATCGCGTCCGACTTGTCGGCTTCTTCGTGCGTTGCGAGGATCGATACGCTGCGGGCAGTGTGCACCGCGACGCGCTGCAGCTCCGCTGGCACGAGCGCGTTGCCGGAGCGAAACACCACTTTGGTGTTGCCAAGGTCGGCGGCGGTCACGTTGGCCGTGAACTCATACTGGATTGAGTCGACGTGGCCGTCGGTGAAAAAGACGATGACGCCGTTCCGATCGGCTCGGCACAGCTCTTTGATGAACGCGATGGACCGGCTGCTCCAACCGAGGACGAGCTACGCGGGCGTCGGCATATGTTGCCTTTCGCAGAGCGAGTGCTACCGTGTGATTGGTTTCGACCACTTGCGACTTGCCCGTCTTGAGACCGTTAAGTTTGCCGCGGATGTCGTCGACAATGACACCGATGACCACGTCCAAAAAGACGAATCCGCCCAGAGTAAGGGTAACACCCAAGACGCGCTGCACCTACGGAAGAGCGGCGCACTTGGCGCGGACTCCAGAGGTGTCGCGGTACCGTGGCGATGGCGTATTGCTGGTTGGCGCGGTCGCTGACATACAGCCACGATTCCCACACCGCAGCCCAGTAGTCGAGCGTCGGGTCCGCCAGCATAACCCACGGCGCGCATAGAAAGTTAAGCGCGAGGCCGAATATTACAAGCGACGTCATTTGGCCCCGTTGGGTGAAGATCCACCGATCAAACTTGTACACAAGATGCTGCTTCCACGTCCAGTCGCCGTAGTCTGATCGTGGCCGCTTTAATGTGCGGCGCGGCGCCGAGGCCAGAAGGTCGCTCGACGAGTTCAAAGACGTGCCCGCCGGCGCTTCTTGCGGGCGTACAAGGTGCCGCATGACGTCGAAGATGGTGGCGACGCTCCGTCGCAGAGCCCGACGCTTGGGACGGAAAGGATTGTTGCGGTGCAGCACGTCCATCGTCCGCGCAACGACGTCGCCGCCAAAGAGATCACCCGGTTCGAGAGCGTCTTCGTCGTCGTCATCCGGGACGCGGCCCTTGCTTTTGCCACTCCGGTGGATAGGCGGCAGTGGCCTTCCCATGGTGGCTATGACAGCGGTACGACGGTTCCAGACAAACCGTTTCCTCTTTTGGTGAGAACTGAGCACTGGAAGCATCGTTTATCGCGTCGATACCACCTTTTCCAAGTCGTTAAATGCGTATTTTGTTCGCGCTCAGACCACTCGACAAGCATCCACCTGACGCGCTTCGTTTGCATGACGGAGGGTAAACTGCATTAGAGTATTTGCCAGTTCAATCTCTCGATTTCAATGGCGCATTTCGCTCCCACCTAGATTTCAATGCGCATCTCGCTTCGACTTGCCATTGTGAGCATGTCTCCATGACAAGATGGTCTACAATTGTACCTTTGGACCTTGGATGTATCGGCACGTGCGATATATGCTACAGAGGTGTTTTGAGAGCTGCACGCCGCGCTGAATCGATGTAGAACTCAAAGTCGCTCGTTTAGAGAGGGCACGAAGATCGCGTTCTATTTCAATTGCAAGCTTGGATGACTTTCTCCACCTCTCGAAGCATACTCGATTCGATCCAAGCACTCACAGATTAGTGCTCCTCGACCCGGTCAACTCTACTCAAAACGCGAATACAGTAGATAGCTATCCATGAGCGGCCATGTATTGGGGCTCAAACAAAGCAGCTTCAAGTCTTTGTCAGTGTCCGACCACGTACACGGTGGTATGGATATACCAACATGACAAAGACGGGTAGCTGCCTCCTTTAAGCGTGGTTAACATTTTATCACACATTAGACGTTCTTAAATTATTCCCGTGAAACTTATAGTGACCACTCTGTGAAACGACGATGAGGGGAGTCATCGAGTCCACGGACCCTCCAAGTGGGGAAGACGACGCTTTTGAGGTCAATCCGGTGGCCGAGGCCCAACCCAGTGTGCTTCAGCGATGGCTGTACCGCCTTGACACGTTCATTTCGAACGAACGGGGACAAGCCGTGACCCTCGTGGTGCTCTGTCTCGTATTCGCTTTCAGCCTCGCGCCTTTGGTTGTGTGGGCGTGCTACTTCTCGTACGCCAATGCAGTGTGGAGGGTGTGGCTCTACATGTCTGACACGGGCACGCAGCACCTCGACGTCGAATGGGTTCGTCGCTTTCCATTCGAATGGGGCTTAACAGGTACTAGCAAGAGCGCGCTGTGGCACTGTTTCTGACGCTGCTTGGTTTTGCCTACTTTGCTGTCGTCGTGGGCTTTGTCGTCGATGCCATTCGCGAAAAGATGGAGGAGCTCAAGGAAGGACGGTCGCAAGTCGTTGAAGTCGGCCACACGGTGACAACTACTCGTGGGAAACATGGCGCTCAGTTATCAAGTAGCTCATGCTTGGGTGGTCGGACAAGTCAGTGACGTTCCTGGAAGAGATTTGCTTGGCAAACGAAAGCGAGCACGGAGGAACTGTAGTTGTCCTTGCCGACAACAGCAAAGAGGAAATGGAGGCCATTCTTCACGCCAGTGTACTCGTCTTGCGTTCTATAGACACGATTCCATGGTTCAGTAGCTGCACAAGCGGCTGGGAACCAATATCATCATTCGTCATGGAAGCCCACTCATCACGGCCGATCTCAATCGCGTCGGCGCACCGTACGCGCGCAGCATTTGCGTCATGTCATCCGGCAGCGACGCCAACAAATCCGACTCCAACCTTCTTCGTGTGATTTTAACGTTGCGAAGTCTCAAGGAGGTCAACAATTCGTACCTCGTTTGCTTCAACTCGATATCGTAGCTCGCGGGACACATCGTCGTAGACGTTTGCGACGGCGACAACGACGCCCTCCTGCGCCTCGTTGGTGGCAACGTGGTTGAGACGGTTGAGTCGCACGACATTATCGGCGGTATGATCGTCAAGTGCAGTCGCTCGCCTGGCCTCTCGAAAGGTACGTGGAGATCTCTGGATAGCCACTTGCAAGCCCACATTCCATCTAGTCTACTCCGCCCTCCTGGGCTTTGGTGGCAACGAGTTTTACATTGCACAGTGGCCCGAGTGTGACGGCGTCCCCTTTGGTGAACTACCCGAGCGCTTCATGGACGCCGTGCCCATCGGCATCCAAGACGTCACAGGGCGAGTGTGGATCAAGCCCGACAAAAACCGCCAAGTGCGAGCCGGTGAAGGCATTCTAGTCCTCGCCGAGGACAACGATACTTACAAAGCCGCCGCTCCGGTTGAAATCGACATGGGTGGGGTTCTACCACTAGAGATACCAACGCCCGCGTCCCAAAAACTTTTGGTCGCCGGATGGCGCCGCGACATCCGCAACATGCTTCGACTCATTGACAACTTGTCCATCACAGGTATGATACGCGCCGTTTGTGCATAGTGCTCTCGGTTGACGAGCTGTGTATTTTGAACGATCGGTCGCTCCCTTGTCGTAGGGTCTACCGTTGTGCTCATGAACGAAGTGCCCGTCGCGGAGCGAGAGAGTACGTTCCTCGACGAAGGCTTTAGCACCGCGAGCTTGCGCCATATCACGGTCGAGCACCGCGTGGGCAACCCAGCTGTCCGTCGGCACGTCAACGCCCTCGACTTGGCGACATTCGACCGCTACATCGTCGTCGCCGACATGCAGCGCGAGGGCAACATTCTCGACTCGGACTCGCACGTGCTGGCGACGGTGCTGACGATACGCAGCTGCGAGGACGAGCAGAACGACCGCAAAATGCACCACTGGCTCGCCGACAAAGTTGCCCAAGGGGTGGCCACAGCGACGCACGCGGCGAAGCCTCACGGCCGGAGTAGGTGCGCGCGCACTCGACTGCACACAAGAAGCCTTGCATTGCTGAAATCCTCGACCCACGCACGCAGAAAACCCTGGAGGACAATCAAGGCGTCGGTCTGAGCAGCGACTATATCCAGTCCAACCAGCTGGTACGAGCGCAATAGCCTGGGAATCGGACGATTGCATGCTGTAGGTGTCGCGCATGATCGCAATGATATCGGAGAACCGACTTGTCAAAGGCATTCTCGATGAACTGCTTAGCGCACGCGGCGCTTCGTTTGACGTTGTACCGTTCAAACGGTAGCATGTTTTGGTTTGCATTCGTGTCTTCATGGAAGTGTAGGTATTGCGGTCGTCTTGAAACCTTGAGCTTCTTCCAAATTGCCAAGCGCGCTTTGGCCGCCGCCAACGAAGTTGTTTGCGGCTATCAGCGTGTCAATTCGCTTGAACCGTCGGTGCTCAACCCACCTCACAAAACTACACCCCAGACCTGGCACGACTATGAGTTTATCATCATTCGCGGTGGCATCAACCAACGGCAAAGCCAGCTCCTCATGGCATCTGCGGACGCTTTTAACTACCAGCTGAAGCGGGCCAACTTCCGGCGCTTTGTTCAGGGCCAAAATGCACCCTGTGATACGGCCATTGCGGAGGCTACCAAGAAGGACCCAGCGTTTAAAAAAACGCAACTAAGCTCACGAATGTACGACCTCTGGGCGATGACCGAGGAGATCTCGGCACTTCTCCGGGACGGTGTCCTGCCACGCAACGCCGGTGAGCTCGTCACCGAGTACTGATACTCGAATCATGCTATTCGAGTGATGCCGTGCGCGAGTCCGAAACCCCACCAAGATACACGCAATTCGTCAATAGAAATGCATAACATGATCCTGCACAGTGACGAATACGCAGAGTGATCAAGATGCGGATGCATTGGCGCCTTGGCGATTGACGTTAAGGGTGCGAGGTTTTCTTTCATGTGACGTTGGGGTTCTATCGAACATATGCACCCAGTCGCCCCGGCTCCTTGACACGGTAAAGTTGGGTGTTTCAAATCTTGCATTCTGATTGGGTCGAGTACCTCATGTCCCGCCAATGCAAAGCGAAGCCAGAGAGCATTTTGCGATCCCGACCGATGCAGCTCCGTCTGGCAGCGGGTGCCGTGCTCTGTAAGCGACGGACGCAAGGCCCAATGGAGCTCATGAGGCCGC
>JNBR01001415.1:0-37581 GCA_002081595.1 Achlya hypogyna | reverse complement strand
GTGCCGTTAGTGCGGCCGCTTCGTCGCTTGGAACCTTGTTGCACTGCTCGTCGGCAGAAATGAATAGTTGTCTGTGGCGGGGCCATGGCCCCGATAGTGTCCTCTCCACCCCAGCACTCCTGGGGGCACTCCAGTCGATACACCATGACGACACCGTGGACCTCGCTCGCACTCGCGACCACATGCGATTCTTGGCTGGTATGCCTTGCGCGACACAATATAGTCGTTCATGTGCGGAATTGTAGCGGCGTCGATTTCGCACTCAGTGCCGTTCGATATTGGCATTTCAGCCATGCACGTTGTGGGTGCTTCTGGCAATAGCGCCATAAATCAATCATATACCCACGAACAAAGCCGGCGCCGACTGGAGACCGTGACACGCCCACCGCTCAACTGGTGCAACGCGACAATGAATCCGCTGGGGAAGTCCGTCTGTGCGCCCGTACGATCGCAGCGCTCGTGCGGCTCTTGCTGGGCATTTGCGTCCGTGGCAGCCCTTGAAACAACAGCCAACATGTTCACGTCCGTGCCCAAGTTGTCCGCGCAACAGCTGCTCGATTGCAGTCGAGGCAACTACTCGGCCGAGATGAAGTATTGCTGGCTCACGCCCAGGCACACGGCGTCAGCACCATGGCTCAAGCAGCGAATGACCTGGCACGCCTTCAACGACGGCTGCAACGGCGGCTTGCCCTTTGCAGCATTTGAATACGCGCGGCGGCATGGTTTGCAGTCCGAGCTCTCAAGGCCATACACGTCGGCAAATCTGACGGGTGGCAGGTGTGACTCTGTGGCACCGCCCGTCGTTTCCGTCACCAACTGGGCACAAGCCATGGGCGGTAATTGTAACACCACAACAGACGCAAGTACGCTGCTCCAAGACGCGCTAGAAACCAGTCCCGTTGCCGTTTCCATCGTGTCGAGCGGCCTCTTTACGTCGTACAAGGGTGGGCTGTATCTCTGCCCTGACGATGGCATCGTCGCAACAGCCGCCGCCGTCGACCACGCTATGGTGCTCGTGGGCTACGACTACGATCCTGTGTTTGGCTTGTACTGGATCCTACAAAACTCGTACGGCGAAGACTGGGGCGAACGCGGCTTCATGCGCCTTGTGGCCGACAACAACCTCAACTGTGGCTTAAACTTGCTGCCCATCGCGATTGGCGCTATGCCGACAACACGAGCTAGCGTCAAGGAGAGTATCGATGGCAACGAGCAGCCGTGGGACTTTGGTGGTCTTAACGCGGCCGCATGGATTGCCGTCCTCGTCACGGTAACAGTATTCACTCTTGGCGCCACGATTGTCGGAGTCCTTCGCGCCAAGCGCACAGCAGAGCTTCTCCTCAAAAAGCCCAAGCGCCACCACTTGGTCCTGTAGTCTATTTAATAAATGCAATTGAAATCAGTGAAATCTTTGTGAGACTCATCTGTGCACAAGTACATTTTATCAGGTTGCCCTGAAAATGCCAGCTGAGTTGAAATGACGGTGGCTGCCGCAATGTTCGATCACAATCTAGTGGACCACGCGTCTATAGATCATAGTTCCCTAACATTGACAACTTCTTTCTGTTCCAAGGGCATCCACAGACACACTTCTGCTGCCACAACGCTCGTCGCGACGGCAGATTTGCATTAGAAGTTTGTTGACGGACATTCCATGAGACGCTATGACTGGATTTGGAGGTCCTGTTCACAGAGCACTACGTCAAACCACTTTTGTGGCAAAGTTGCCTTTTCTCGAAGTCTACAATTCAATTCCAGCGTTTGCCACGCTCCTAGTGCACTGCGTGTGGATTTACAGCGGCAGTAGGCCTTGAAAAGTACATTAGTGGCATACCGCACTGCCATATCATGTTCCCTCTCGCCCAAACAGTGACGCGAATTGCACAAAAGTGATGCCCGGCTCGGGGGTCCGTTTGTCGCGCTTGGTCCGCAACTGAAGCATCTCGATGGGAATCGGTGTGAGTTTATCCGCCGTGGCGTCACGTTCGCGAGCCACGAGATTGCACAAGTCATTGAACGTCACAACTTCCCGTAGCTGACCCATCGTCGCCTGAACATCGGCTTGGGACAACACTAAACCAGCTATGAAGCCGCCGTCGGTGCCACCATCGAACCTCCATCGTGGTCGGCGTCAAAAATGTCGAACATTTCACGCAGCTCGGTCATGTCTTCTGACGACAATCGCTGGTGTACGACGCTACGTGCCTTTGATAGGCGCATCTGGTGGCGTTCTTGTAGAATCTACACCGGTAGGTCGGCGGCAACGCCGTCAATTGGCAAGTCTACCCAGACATTGATGATCTTGATCTGATGCGTCGTTAAGGTGGGAAACATTGAGAGTAGCAGCTCGTTGAAGGTGACTCGGCCATTGCGATCCAAATCGAGCAATTGAAACCAATCGTTGCCGTACTTGCGTAGCTTGGGCGACAGGCTACACAGCGCAAGTCAATGGCGAATGTTGTATGCATAGAGGGTACTGGGAGACGAACTCCTTAACATCAATTTCACCGCTTTTGTTCGAGTCGCAGCTGCAAAATGTTTGGTGCAGGTCCAACACCTAAGCCAGTACCACCATGTATCCATCAAGCTTGAAACCTACCACGGCCTTGGAGCAAATGAGATGAATCCGTTCTTCTTCGTTGTGAATGGAGCGCGGGGTGAATCGGCGGGTGGGGGCGACAGGCAGCTTCTTTCTCATGGGCGGCACAGGCGTGGCAACTCGGTTCCCACTTGGCTTTGTCAGTCGGGGTAGCTTGGTCGCGTCCCTAGACATCCCAACGCGTCTCACGACGACTCGTCCTTTACAGGCGGAGGCTACCCAAAGAATGGTTCAACGAAAGTATGCTCGCCAAATATGTCAAGGCCCGAATCGTCGGTCGAGTAGTCGTGGAAGTGGCTGCGGAGGCGGCAAAAATGTGCGCAGTTCTTCAGGTGCTTGCTGACGGCAGCCGCGCTACATTGCCTCGTAAGGTAAAGGAGCCATGACTTCAGCGCACTCGACTGTTCCCCCGAGGTCGAGTTTGAACTTTGAAAAAAACTTGTCATAGACTGCCGACGTCACGGCTTCAGGAAGCTGGTGACCTAGTATTGTACCGAAAACCCAAGAAGTTTGCCCTTTGTACCGCCAGTGAGCAAAGCCAACCCGTTCAGCAGGTCGTGCAGAAGCGCTAACAGCTCTGTGGCTGAGATAGAGGTGCACTTTGTAGGCGCAAAGAGGCGCAGCATGTGTTCAATAGTCTCCTGCGTGCTCAGCTATTCGCTCGACGTCGTCTGGGAGTAGGAAACGTGAGTGACGAACCTTGGAACACAGGAGCGTGGCAAGAAAGGCTTGTTGAGTCGTCGCGACGTGCGTCTCGCCGATGCCGACGTTGAACCGGCCGTTTACACTCGCGTGCGCAAAAACGTTAAAGGTCTTGGTGCCAGGCAAACGCTCGAGGTCAAATATGGAGCAAAACTCGTCGAGCGTGCTGAAGGAGCTGTGTTGGCCCTAAGCGGGACGTATAAGCTGCTGACTCGAGTCTGTGCGTACCTTTAGGAAGCGCGTTCGGAGGGCTTCGATTTGATCAAGCGACCAGCCAACGAGGGGGAGTGCAGCTGGGAGAACCTTTGGCGTAATGTATTCGGACCTGCGGCGGCCATCTTAGACGATCACCGCTGCGAACGTACAGATGGATCACTCGTCGCGCCTCGCTGGGCACTGACACGACTGGGATGTTTCCCATTGCCCGTCGATCGCAATATCCAAAATGCCACGGTTGTTGCCTTCTATTTTTACGGTGGCCGAGGTTGACGCCATGGAAAATGGCCCGTTGTGACGGTGGGTGCCTCAATGTGACGGTTGGATGGATATATACACATCTTCGTGTTGTGGAGGGCCCCTGGCGACATAACCCACCACGTCCACTCACTGCGTTCAATCAGTAGTAAATGGATATGTTGTTTAACTAGGCTAGGCCATGTCGTGGGAGATGCCAAGTTCAGAGATTCGCTGGCAGTAAATGTCGAGGATTTCGGCTTCTGTCGTCCCAAGCTGTTTAACAGCTTTGATGCGGCGCAATTGTTCCTCCGTGAAGCCAAGGAGGGCTTCGGACTTGGTCTGCGCTGGCGTAAAGCTCACTCCGCAGTGACGCCGGACTAGACTCATTCATAAATCTAGACGACTATTGTACCGCACGCGTACTTTCAAGGCTGGCTTGGATGTCCTGATCGCAAATACCCAGTTTCTTCATGCCTTTTTCGAGCCGCAGCAGTTCTTCGTTGACACCGAGTTGAAGCATGGCTTTATCCATGTCCATTCCACGCGGCATCGTGCTTGACCGCACTAAAAGTTTGGCGTGGGGCGCTCGCGCCGTCGGCAGCTTCACCACCATATCGGCGTTGTACGCTTGTGAGCCAGCGAGTTGGGTGTGGATCGGCAATAGGTGCGAATTGATCGACCGTGGAGTTGCGTTCAAGCGTGGCGATCGACCTGTGGAGGCCACGCATGGGGTTTGGGCCTTAATCGCCGAGCGACAGCTTTGAGGCCTCGAATTGTGCAATGAAATCAACGAAGGCTCCGGTAAAGACTGGACATTGGCCACCTGCAAACTTGCGGCAACTTCGTCTCGCACCGCCCGCGGCGTACGCACCAGCTTGATGGGTGCTAGCTCTGCCTTGGAGTCGCACGACGGAAATTGCGTTCGAGCGTGATCGCTAGACACGCGTGCGCAACGACGGAAGCCGCCGATGACCGTACCTCTCAGCTTGTGAATGCACTGTCCTTGGCGAGATCATGGCCACTGGAGGTGTTGAGTGCGCAGCAGAAGCGATCGCGGTGAGGCTGTCACTTGAAGCGTTGGTGATTAACTAATCCGATGGTGAAACCTGTGTCGTGGGTCCGAGAAAGCACGATTGGAGGAGACCTGAGGGCCGTCATACTAGCGGTTCGAGGAGGCGTAGCTGTGAATGCGGATAGCCTACAGACGCTGGATGTGCGGTGTATCGGCTGCTGACAGCCGCCGCTCATTATGAGGAGAGAAGACAGAAAATCGCAATGACGGCAATTGCTTTAACGCCACGACCGCCTAAAAATAGGCAGACCGGCATCCTAACTATGGGAAGCGAATGTAGTGGCTGACTGCACTGAATGCCAAGAAGATTACCTGGTATTCGTCGTGGGTGTCGACCAAGAAAGCAGCGAGATACTTCTGTAAAGCATGATCAAGGATGTGACCTGCCGTACAACTTTAAAATGGACTGCAAAAAGCCTCTCCAATGAAATACGCTTTAAGGCATAAAACTACCCAATACAAATTGACCACACTAAAACACCATTCAATGACTTGCATGTCAATAGACGACGCATGTGTTCATAGATACATAGCCGACCATGCCACGCTTCATGCCCTCCCATGATATCATATAAAACTTCAAATTCAGACGACTTGTCCACACCATCTGGCGCTGAAACCAAAACATGTGGTGTATCCCGCGTGTCCAAAGGCAGTGACAAGCTATTAGATATCTTGGCATCCAAAAATCATCCTTTGCATCAACATTACGAGATACAACTAAGAAACGAGATCGTATACTATATAGTATAATCGCAATTGCGCGGAATTTCACTATAGAACCTGCAGCGCAAGCAATGGAGCTATAGCTTTTTGAACATCATATTTGATTCATGCGTGCGACCCGCGCTGCTTGTGCCAAGCGCTGCCTTGCTGTAGTTAGTTGACCGCAGTCTCGTTTGCAGTTTGAACTAGTTCTCTGAAAATGCATAAAGTTCCTCATATCCAGCGTGGAAGAAATGATTATTGATTTTGGGAGGTCTGTCGGTGATTGGCTAAAAATCGTGTCCCTTGGCGAGATCCGAGGGAGTTTTCAACGCGAGCGGTCGTGCGAACGACACCTCGATTCGGACCGACGCCACCATGGTACCTCTGCACCGACGTACATGCCTTATGCTCCTTGTAGCCTATTGGGTATGGCGCCGATCCAGAAATGGTATGGGCAAACCCCAAGTGCGCGGGTGAGGTGCCCAACAAGCGATCGGGGCACTCGCTGACACTGCGCGGGTCCGAGAACGCTCTTTATCTTTTCGGCGGTGCGACCGCGCATTTCCAAGACTGTCTTGCGACAATCCTCTTGTATAGGCTGTGACCACAAGATCCCGCCCGGCCCCAGCAACGACTTGTACCGACTCGACATGGGCGGCGGGTTCAGCTGGATGCGTGTCATGCCGGCGTCCACCGCACCAGAAGACGTACCGCCACCACGCTGGCGACACACGGCCGTGATGTACAATGAGCGAAAGCTCGTGGTCTTTGGTGGCTTTGCCGCTGAGAAGCGAATGAACGATTGCTGGATCTTTGACTGCGATACGAAGCTCTGGGAGCAGCAGCACGCACAGAACTTTTGGGAAGGCCTCCCACAGTGCCGCGGGTCCCATACCGCCACGCTTGTCGAGCATAAGATGTACATCTTTGGCGGGTACGGCGGTAACGGCTACGGTCGCACCGACTTCAACGATCTCCACGCGCTCGACCTCCGCACGATGAAGTGGGAAGAGGTCCTCACTGAGGGTGACAAGCCCGAGCCGCGCTCGTCCCACCAAACATGCCTCATCGAGAACAAGCTTTTCGTCATCGGGGGCTGGAACTCAGTCAAGCAATTCCACGACCTCTTCGTGCTCGACTTGGCCACGAGCACATGGAGCGCTCCCGACGCCAAGCTGCCCGTGCCCACCTGGAACCATGCGTGCGTCGGCGTCACAGCTGTACCGCATTGGAAGATCTTCATGTTCGGCGGCAACTCGGGCGACCTCGCGGAATCCGGCAACTCGCAGGGCACGTACTTGAACAACGTCTCGGTGCTCGACACGGGCACAATGCAATGGCGTGAGCCGCCTCTCAAGGGCGACGCGCCGCTGGCCCGCGCCGACACAGCCATGGTTTACGACCCAGTCGCCTATAAACTCGTCCTCTTTGGCGGGTGGGCCAACCGCTGGTTCGGCGATGTTTATGTGCTGCATGTAAACGAGATCGTGGGACCGCCGTACTCGGTGGCGTCGATTGCACCGGCGGCCGGCCCCATAACGGGCAACACTCGCGTCAAAGTCCACGGCTTTAACTTCACCGGCAGCAGCGCGACTGTACGCTTTGCTGTGTCCAAGGGCTTCCTCGACGTTCAAGGCCAAGTGCTAGGCCCCACGGTGGTGCAAGTGGTCACGCCAAACTTCGACAAGTACGGCCCGCTGCCGACGGAAGTCCGCGTCGCGCTACCCGGCGACTCGTACACGAACATTGCAACGTCGTTCAAGGTACCTCTGGGCGCCTAAAGAGGGCTCATCGGGCGTAGTTTCATAGTGTTACGAGTGCGCCCAAGAGCGTCGGCTACGGCCCGTGCCTGATGCTGTCTCTGAGCAGCCTTATCATGGCCAACGAGCCAACGTCGTTCGTACTGCAGTCAATCGACAAGGACGGGATCCCTCGCGACTGCGGTGGGGACGTCTACCACGTGTCACTTGTCCCGGCCGCAGATGGCGCCGAACCGATCGAGATCACCACCATCACGGACAAGGGCGACGGCCGGTACATCGTCACATTCATTCCGCCGGCCGCGGGAAAGTACAGCATCCATGTTGCCTTTGAAGGGACGTTCGACGGCGTCGCGGGCCCAATCCGCGGCTCACCGTTTGCATGCGCGTTCCAGCCACCGTCGGATGAAATGGCCATTCGCTGTGTACCCAGCATTGCCCGCGAAGACGACTTTAACTCGTCGGACCTCGTGCGCAAGCTATACACCGATACGACCAAGCGCGCGGGTGATTACAAACGCGTTCTCAAAGAGCTCAAGGTCCCCGTGCTGGCTATGCGCGCGCTCATGACGGTGTAGGCGGACATCCCGGCCAACGACGCCGACGGGCTCGAAGCGCTCAAGAAGATCAAGGACCTAGTGCGCAAGCTCGAGACAGAGCGTGCGGCGAACCAGCTGCTTCAAGAGCAGACAGCACACTTTTTCCAATACATGAAAAAGAGCGGTGGCCACGTGGATAAGGAGGCTGCCGACGTCGACAATCTCATAAAACTTTACCACGACATCCAGGCGCAAGTACCCGAGACGGAGGCCCGCATCATGGAGCCAACGCGGGTGTTCTCCGAGAAGACAGAGGCCACGATCGCCGAGTATGAAGCTAAGGTGAAGCGCTGGCAGACCAGCATCCGCAAACTCGACTTCTGGGACTCGAAGCTCGAGCCGGACAAAGCTCTAGAGAAGATCGAGATGCAGCTCGTCGAGTGGGAGAATGAGAAAAAGCGCTGCGCCGAGAAGAGTGATCTCGCACACGTGTTTGGCTTCCCGCAGCGGATGAACGAAGCGCACGCGACGATGGCGGCCGTCCGCGCCGACTTTGACGGCGCCAAGGCCGTGTGGGCCATCGTGAAGCGCACCAAAGCCTTTTTCGCTGCCACCCACGAGATACCATGGAAAGATCTTGACTGCAACGCGCTGGCCATGGAGACGCAGGCCGTCCTCAAGGAGCTCAAGAAGATCCCTCGGGACATCCAGTGGTGCGACGCGTACAAGGTGATTCTTAAAGAGACACAAGGCTTCGACAAGACGCATCCGCTTCTCCGCTGCCTGAGCTCGAGCTACATGCGGCCCCGCCACTGGGAACGCATCATGAAGCACACGGGCAGCTTTACGCCGCCCGACGCCAACCCCGAGCAGAAACTGGGCTTCCTCCTGAGCAAGCGGCTGCATGAGTACGCGAGCGAGATTGGTGAGATCGCGTACGAAGCTGAAAAGGAGCAAGAACTCGAGCTCAAACTCGTGGAACTCGAGGAAACGTGGGCGCTCGTCGAGTGGGAGATGACACCGTACAACCCCGCCGACCCCGTCGAGAAGCACGTACCGCTGCTCAAGATCTCCGAAGACAACTTTGAGCTGCTCGAAACCAACCAGATCGACGTTCAAGCCATGACGAGTTCGCCGTACCAGAGCGAGTTCGAAAGCCGCGTCACCGACATGCACCAGGGCCTTGCGTCTGTGAACGAAGTGGTTGTGATTCTCGGCGACATCCAACGCAGCTGGAGTTACCTCGAGCCGCTCTTCATCCAAAGCGAAGAGGTGAAAAACCAGCTGCCAGCATTGACCGCGGACTTTGAAGACATCGACGTCGAAGTCCGGCGGATCCTTCGCGAGGCGTGGGTGACCAAGAACGTCAAGATGGCCTGCACTGCCCCCGGCCTCTTCAAGCTGCTCGAGTCGATCGTCGAGAAGCTCGAACTGTGCAAGCACCGCCTGAAGGAGTTTCTCGATGGCCGCCGTCGGCAGTTTCCTCGTTTCTACTTCATGTCCGAAGCCGTAGGCTCGAACCATTTGTTCCGGAGCTCACGTGTTGCGCTAGGACCTGCTGGACATCCTCTCGAACGGCTCCAACCCAGCCAAGATCATGCCGCACGCGAGCAAAATCTACCTTGCGTGCAAGACCATGAACCTGGTACCGGCAGCGACAGGGCGGCCCACCGCCGTTGCGTTCGTGTCGGGCGTCGGCCAGGAGGTCGTCGACTTCTCCGAGCCCGTGCTGCTCGATGGCGAGGCCGAAATCTACCTCGAAGCGTTGCTGCAGGCCATGAAATACACGCTTTTCAAGCACATCGAGCGGAGTCTCGAGCTGTACACGTCTGAGCCCCGCGTCGAGTGGATCAACCACAAAGACCCGACGGGCAAACCGCTCGATGCTGCGCAGATCATTTTGCTTGCGGCCGGCATCCACTACGTCAAGGAGGTCGAAGCTGCCTTTCGAGCCATGGGCGGAGGAGACGCCGACGCGCTTCAGCGCTACAACAAGAAGCAGGAAGGCCAACTTGAAGACTTGATCAAGCTCACACAAAGCAAGATCTCCAACGCCGAGCGACAACGCGTTATGTGCCTCATCACGATGGATGCCCACGGCCGAGACATCGTCGCCAACATGATCCGTGCCGGCGTCGACGATGCCAGCAGCTTCATGTGGCAAAGTCAGTTAAAACACTACTTCTCTCCGTGCCAAGGCAGCTTCCTCAACCGCGATCAAAAGTACCGCGGCCCCAACAACTCGCGCGCCCAAGTGCTCATCTGCGACGCTGGCATCCCGTACGACTACGAGTACCTCGGCAATGGCCCACGGTAGGCGCTCCGTCGTCCTACTCGAAGTCACAGCTCGTAGCCTTGTGATCACACCGCTCACAGATCGCATCTACGTGACGGCTACCCAGGCGCTCAACCTCAAAATGGGCTGCGCGCCAGCGGGGCCTGCCGGTACTGGCAAGACCGAGACTACCAAGGACCTTGCCAACGCTCTGGGCAAGGCCTGCTACGTCTTTAACTGCTCGCCTGAAATGGACTACAAGAGTCTCGGCAACATCTTCAAAGGTCTGTAGTGGCGACGACCGGCGCTAAGTTGGCGCGGCTAGGACTGGCGTCGAGCGGGTCGTGGGGCTGCTTCGACGAGTTCAATCGGCTTGTGCCCGAAGTGCTCAGTGTGTGCTCTGTGCAGTTCAAAGCCGTTTGCGATGCGTGCAAGGCCGACGACGAGCGCTTCATCCTCGAGAACGAGCCCGTGATGCTCGACCCGACCGTTGGCGCTTTCATCACGATGAACCCGGGCTACCTTGGTCGATCGGAGCTACCCGAAGGTCTCAAAGCGCTGTTCCGGCCCATGACGGTCATGGTGCCGGACCTCGTGCTCATCTGCGAGAACATGCTCATGGCGGAAGGCTTTACACAGGCCAAGATCCTTGCCTCCAAGTTTTACGGCCTCTACTCGCTGCTGGGCCAGCTGCTCTCCAAGCAGCTTCACTACGACTGGGGTGGGCGTCGGCACCGACAGCCGGGCCTCATGCAAAGCTTGTAGGGCTCCGGGCCGTCAAGTCGGTGCTGTGTGTTGCTGGCTCCTTCAAGCGCGCCGAGCCGGACATCCCCGAACCCGACCTGCTCATGCGAGCCCTGCGCGACTTCAACATCCCCAAGATCGTCGTCGAGGACAACGTCATCTTCTTTGGCCTGCTCGGTGATCTATTTCCTCGCAACGACCCGAACATCGACGTCCGCAACGACCCGCCGCGTAAGCGCGACCCGGAGCTCGAGTCGATGGTCCAAGGCGCTTGCGAAGCCATCAACAACAGGTAGTCTATTCGCCAGCGGTGGTGCATGACAGAGACATTCGGTAGTCCCCGCGACGAGTTCATGCTCAAGGTGGTCCAGCTCTCAGAGCTGTTGGCGATTCGCCACTGCGTCTTCGTCATGGGCCCCCCGGCGTCTGGCAAAACGGAGACGTGGAAAACGCTACGCAAAGCCCGCGAGATCATGGGCATCCCCATGGAGATCCAGGACCTGAACCCCAAGTCCGTCTCCACCAACGAGCTTTATGGCTACATCGTACTCAAGACGCGCGAGTGGAAGGACGGGCTTCTCTCCAAGATCATGCGCGATCTTGGCTCTCGCACCAAAGAGAACGGCGAAGACGATACGTCGCCCAAATGGATCCTCCTCGACGGCGATCTGGACGCCAACTGGATCGAGTCGATGAACTCGGTCATGGACGACAACCGTATGCTGACGCTCGCTTCGAACGAGCGTGTGCCGCTTAAGTCGCACATGCGCATGATCTTTGAGATCCGAGACCTCGTGTATGCAACCCCGGCGACGGTGAGCCGTGCCGGGATCTTGTACATCAGCGCCACCGAAGGTTACCAGTGGCGGTGCCTCATCGATTCGTGGCTACTTCGGCATTCAACTCCCGACCCGACCAAGAAGGCCAAGGACCAAGCGCTGCTCTTTACAGCCGAAGTCCGCGGCCAGTTCCAAGGGCTCTTTGATACGTATATGGAGCCGACGCTCAAGTTCTTCAAGAAGCGCCTTACGCCCATCATCCCTGTCGAGGACGTCACGCTCGTGGGCAACCTACTGAGCATGCTCGACTGCCTCTTGACGCCGGCGGTGCTCGGCGACTACAGCGTCATGCAGCACAACTTTTGCTTCTGCTGCGTGTGGGCGTTTGGCTCGATCTTGACCGTGTCCGACGACGGCACCGACTACGCTCTTGAGTTTAGCAACTGGTGGAAGAATACGTGGAAAGATGTCAAGATCGTGGCGTCGGCAAGCAACACGGTGTTTGACTTTTGGCTCGATCCAGAGACCGCCAAGTTCAATGCCTGGAGCAAATCACCGTACTTTTACACGGCAACGTACCGGTCGCCGGACCCAATCAACCAGATCACGGTGCCGACGACCGAGACGTCGTCGATCGCATTTTGGCTCGAGAACCTCATCTGCAAAGCCGTGCCCGTGATGGTATGTGGGCCGGCCGGCACCGGCAAGACGCAAAACGTGAATGGTGTGCTCAAGAAGCTCAGTCGCGAAGACGCAAGCTACGGCTTCCGGTACACAACGCTAAACTTCAACTTTTACACGACATCTGCCATTCTCCAAGCAGCCATGTTCAGTCATCTCGAGAAGAAAACGGGCTCCAACTTTGGTCCACCGGGCAAGTTTCGGCTCATTTACTTCATGGACGACCTCAACCTGCCCGAGGTCGATCCGTATAACACGCAGTCGGCAATCTCGTTGCTGCGGCAAAAGATGGAGTACCGCCACTGGTGCGCATTGTCTGGTTGTTGCAACGGGTCTCATGGCGTCGGCGTAGGTTTGACCGTGCCAAGCTGCAGGTGCAAAACATCTTGAACACGCAGATCGTGGCGGGAATGAACCCGACGGCCGGGTCGTTCCTCGTGGACCCGCGGCTACAGCGGCACTTTACAACCTTCGCCATGGGCATGCCGGAGGCGCCATCGCTCGTGACGATCTACGAAACCTTTCTGGGCGGCCATCTCGGCACCTTCTCAGGCGAGCTCAACACGTCGTCGTTTTGGAACGCGCTCATCAAGGCAGCATTGACGCTGCACACGTCGGTGGTCCAGACCTTCCGCAAAACAGCCGCCAACTTTCACTACGAGTTCAATGTCCGGCACTTGTCCAACGTGTTTCAAGGCCTCATTGCCTCCAAAAAAGAGCGCTTCCAGACAGCCGAGAAGTTTGTATTGCTGTGGCTACACGAGAGCGAGCGGGTCTACGGCGACCGCCTTGTGTGCAAGGCCGACATTGAAAAGTACAATCAACTTGTACAGCTTCAAGTAAAGCGAAGCTTCCCGACGTGCAACACGTCGCGGTACTATGCTGCCGAGAACAGTTGGCCGCTCATCTATTGCCACTTTACCAAAGACGGCGATCCCGAATACGACCAAGTCAACGGTACTAACCTCGACGACCTCAAAAAGAACCTCGAGATCCAACTCCGCGAGTACAACAACAACGAAAACAACACGGCCATGTACCTCGACCTCTTCGACGACGCCATCAAGCATGTTGCCCGTATCGTGCGCATCTTGCGCAATGAATCCGGGTAGGATGGCCTCGACCTGGCATCGTGGAGCGAGTGCTGACGTAGGCACGCGCTGCTGGTGGGTGTCGGTGGCTCCGGAAAGCGATCGCTCGCGCGGTTGGCCTCGCACATCTGCGAGTACACGGTGAAGCAGATCTCCATCTCGAGCAAGTACGGCGAAAACGAGTTCAAGGAAGATTTGCGCAAGATGTACATGGTGGTTGTGGATCAGTGCAGTCGCAGCGAGGAGAAAGGCGGCGTCGTCTTCCTCCTCACCGACTCGCAGATCACCAACGAGAAGTTTTTGATCTACCTCAACGATCTGCTGGCGTCGGGCGACATTCCCGACCTGTTTGCGACCGAAGACATGGACAACATCGTGCAAATGGTGTGCGTCATGGCCGGCACGAAGGAGCGCAAGGAGGTTGTCAAGTTCTTCCAAAGCGAGATTCGCAAACGGTTGCACCTATGCCTGTGCTTTTCGCCCGTCGGCGACGACTTCCGCAGCCGCGCACGCAAGTTTCCTGCCCTCGTCAACTGCACCGTCATCGACTGGTTTCAGCCGTGGCCCAAAGAGGCCTTGTTGAGCGTCGGCAAAGAGAAGCTCAAGGACATCAGCGATCTCCTGGGCTCAGACGAGTCCCGCGCCGGCATCGAAAACTTCATGCCGTTCTCGTTTGTATCTGTGAACCAATGCGCCGAGCGGTTCTTCCACGTGGAGCGACGGTAGGCTCCGTCTCGATCGATCGTGTGCGTCACTGGGCGGCCGTAGCTACGTGTACACGACACCCAAGTCGTACTTGGAGCTTCTGCAGCTCTACAAGAACATCCTCAAGAAGAAGGTCAAGGAGTATGCGGGCGCGATCGAGCGCTTGGAGAAGGGCTTGCAGAAGCTCAAAGAGACGGGCGAGACCGTCGCCCGCCTCGAGGTCGAGCTCAAGGGCAAGCTGGAGCAGGCCGAAGACAAGAAAGCGGTGGCGTCTGGCATCTCGGAGACGGTCAACAAAGAAAAGGCCAAGGTCGAAGTCGAGTCCAAAAAGGCGGAGGAAGAGGCTGCCAAATGCGCCGTCATCCAAGCCGAAGTCACCGAGAAACAGCGGTCAACGATGGAAGGTACGATGGCGGCTCCGAGCAAGCGACGACTGCTGCGTAGACTTGGCTAAGGCGGAGCCGGCTGTCCAGCAAGCCATGGAGGCGCTGGACTCGCTCAACAAGAAGGACTTGGGCGAGTGCAAAACCATGTCCAAGCCACCAACGGGCGTCGACGACGTCTTCGGCGCAACGATGGTGCTGCTGGCCGGCGTGCACCCGAATGTCGCCGTCACCAAGCAAGGCAAAGTCAAGGATTTCAAGTGGGATGCTTGCAAAAAGCAAGTGCTCGGCAACATCCCTGAGTACATCGAGTACTTGATCAAGTTCAAAGACCTTGTCGACGCCGGCCAAGTGCCGACGCAGAACTGGAAGGAAGTCCGCGAGTTTCTTGAGAAGGAGCACTTCAAACCCGACATCATCATGACTAAGAACAAGGCCGCCGCTGGTCTCTGCAGCTGGGTCGTCAACATCGTCATGTACTACGACATCCTCGTGACTGTCGAGCCCAAGCGGTGGGGCGCCTTGGCTTGCTGCGGCTCTCACGCAAGCGTAGCATGGCTTTGGCGGCTGCCAACCTCGAGCTTGAGGCGGCTAACAAACGGCTCAACGAAGTCACGTCGCTTGTGGCCGGTATAGTGCCTCGCTAACATCATGCTCTCACCCCATTTAGATCTAAACGCGAAGCTCAACAAGCTCTTGGAGGAAGCAGCGGCCGCCGAGAAGGAAAAAGAAGATGCCGTCAACTCGGTAGAGCAGGGCAACCGCAAAATGAAGCTTGCGGGGACGCTGACCAAGGATTTGAGCTCAGAGAACGTGCGCTGGTATGCGTTCCACGACGGCGGTCGGGGCGGCCGCTCACGAGGCCGCTAGGGGCATCAACGTACTGCAGCTACAAAAAGAAAAGGATCTGCTTGTCGGTGACTGTCTGCTGGCGTCTGCTTTCATCTCGTACATCGGGCCATTCACCAAGCCTTTTCGCGACGAGCTCATCAACAAGCACTGGGTGCCGTACTTGCGCAAAGCTGCCAACGGCAACTCGATCGCGATGAGCGAGGAGAGCAACCCCGTGTACATCCTGACAAACGATGCGGAGATTGCTGAGTGGAATACCCAGCGACTGCCGGCCGACCGCGTCTCGACCGAGAACGGCGCAATCGTCGTCAACACCGTCGCCATGGGTACGTCGGTCGACCTCGGTGTCCTTGGTGGCTGAAACAGGCGGCTAGGTCGGCGCCCGCTCATCATCGACCCGCAGCTTCAAGCCATTGCATGGATTCGCGAAAAGGAAGCGCCGTTCAATCTACAGATCGTGCGCATCGGCCAAAAGTACTGGATCGACAAGCTCAAGACGGCTCTCGGCACCAAGACCGCCTTCTTGATCGAGAACCTCGGCGAGAAGATCGATGCCATTCTTGCGCCGGTGATCCAACGCTCGACGTCCAAGCGTGGTAACCGCATCGAGATCACGGTCGGCGACGCCTCGGTGCCGTACTGCGACGAGTTTCGGCTCTACCTGCACACGAAGCTGGGCAACCCGCACTACCCGCCCGAGATTCAAGCCGAGTGCACGATGGTCAACTTTACGGTGACGGCGCTGGGCCTTGAAGACCAGCTCTTGAATCTCGTCGTGTCGAAGGAGCGCTCGGACTTGGCCGTCAAGCGCGAGAAGCTCATCCAGCAGCAGAACCAAGGCAAGATCGAGCTCAAGAAGCTCGAAGATATCATTTTGCAGTACCTCGCCGAGGCGGACGACGACATCACCAACAACCAACCGCTCATTGCCATTCTCTCCGACACCAAGTACAAGGCGCAGATGACACAAAACAACATGGAGGCGGCCAAGAAGACCCAAGAGAGTGTCAATGTCACGAGCGAAAAGTACCGCAGCATCGCGGCGCGCGGCTCGCTGCTTTTCTTCCTTATGATCGACCTCAGCAAGGTCCATTCCTACTACATCTACTCGCTTGCCGCCTTCCAGCAAGTGTTCCTCCAAGGCGTCTTCAACCTGCCGCTCGCGCCGCCGTCAGGAGCTCTCGACGACGCTCCTACGGACGCCGAAGGCGACGCCCCGCCCTTGGCCGCCGATGCGCCATCGCCCGACGAGGTGACGGTCGAGTTCTCAGACGAAGACATCGCCGCTCGCTGCAAAGGTACGACCTCGCGTCGGTAACCAGCTGCTTCCGCGCGTGTAGGCCTCATTGCTAGCATCACCATGTGCGTGTTCAACTACATTCGTCGCGGCCTTTTCGAGCGCGACAAGCTCACGGTGGCCACAATGCTATGTCTCAAGATACTTCTGCGCGATGGCGGCCTCATCGAAGCCGAAGTCGACGCCTTGTTGCTATCGCGGTCCGTGGCCGATCCTGGCAACATGGGCGTGCTGGCGGAATGGCTGCCGTCCAGCTGCTTCGCCAAGCTCAAGGCACTCGAGACGCTCAAAGTGTTTGCCAACGTTGCTGACGTCATGCAAAACGATCCCGACGAGTGGCGCAAGTGGTTCGCCGCCGAAGACGCCGAGCAAACCAAACTGCCGGGCGACTACGCCAAGCTCACGCCGTTCCAGAAGATCATTCTGCTGCGCGCGTTGCGGCCGGATCGAGTGACAAACGCGCTCCGACGGTTCATTCTCGACTCACTCGGTGCAGCTGCGCTGTGCCATGTTCCGAAGCTCACCGCCCTGTGTAGGCGAGCAGTACGTGACGCAGCCCCCGTTCAACATGCTGCAGACGTTCGAGGAAACGACGCCGGCGATTCCCATCTTCTTTGTGCTGTTCCCCGGTGTCGACCCGACGCCGTGGGTCGAAGACCTTGGGCGCACCAAGGGCGTCAGCATCGAAAACGACAACTTTATTAACATCTCGATGGGCCAAGGTATGGGAATGACTGTGGTGCTAACGGCTGAGGTGTGTGCCAAGGCCAGGAGCAGCACGCCGGCGACTGCTTGAAGAAGCTCGCGACCAAAGGCGGCTGGATCATCCTACAAAACGTGCACTTGATGCAGTCGTGGCTGCCACTCCTCGAACGGCAGCTCGAAGAGATTGTGGGCGAGGGACCCCATGAGCTGTTTCGGTGCTTCATTTCCGCCGAGCCGCCGCCCATTCTCTTACCGCTCGAACTCAACGTGCCCGAATCGCTCATGCAGAGCTGCATCAAGGTTGCCAACGAAGCCCCGTCCGATATCCAGTCGAACCTCCGACGGGCGTGGGCGACGTTCGGCGAAGACAAGGTGGGCGGACGATACAGGCGACGGTAGTGACGAGCGGCTAGGTGGATGCATGCACCAAGCCAACCGAGTTCAAGGCATGTCTCTTCTCGCTGTGCTGGTTCCACGCCATCGTACTCGGGCGGCGCCGCTTTGGGCAGCAAGGCTGGAGCCGCGCCTACAGCTTCAACACGGGCGATTTGACCATTTGCGGCAACGTGCTCCAGTCGTACTTGGACAACAACGCGACGGTGCCGTGGGACGACCTGCGCTACATCTTCGGCGAGATCATGTACGGCGGCCACATCACCGACAGCTGGGACCGCCGGACCAACAACACGTACCTGACGGTGCTCATCAACCCGGGACTGCTCGCGGGCATGGAGCTTGGCCCGGGCTTCAAGTCGCCCAACCCGACCGAGTTCTCGTTCCAGGACTACGCCATGTACATTGAGAAAAACATGGTGCCCGAGTCGCCGCCGCTCTTTGGCCTGCATCCAAACGCTGAAATCGGGTACGTCGTTGTCTCCAGCAATGTTTCACGCAACCTCCAGCTACCTGACAACCACGTGCGAGACGCTGTGCTACACAATCGTAAGCATCGGCGGTGGCGGCGGTGGCAGCGGCGGCGGGGGTGCCGATAAGACCGCCATGCTCAAGGCAACCATCGACGACTTCGAGGCGCGCACGCCCGAGTTCTTCATGATGCTCGATCTGCAGGAGTTGGCCGCTCCGGGGCTGACACAAGACCACGGTAGCTTATCGAGTTGCTTCCCGGCGACTCATGCTTGCTGCAGGTCCGTTTGTGGTCGTGGCGCTTCAAGAGTGCGATCGTATGAATGGTCTGCTCGACGAGATTCGCAAGTCCCTCGCCGACCTCAAGAAGGGTCTCAACGGCCAGCTCAACATGTCCCAAGCGATGGAGGACTTGGCGACGGCCATCGGCCTCAACGAGGTCCCCGGGCGCAACCCGTTCTCGCAGTGCAAGTGGGAGAAAAAGGCTTGGCCGTCGAAGAAGTCGCTCTCGGGCTGGTTCGTCGACATGATCAAGCGCCACGCGCAGCTGCTCAAATGGTCGGCTGACTTTATCACGCCCTTCTCGCTGTGGCTGCCAGGGCTCTTCAACCCAACGGCGTACACGACGGCTTGTCTCCAAGTGACCTCGCGCCGTAAACTGTACGCTCCCAAGTCGATCGATGGCGCTGATGCCCGTGTAGGATGCCGCTCAACAAGATGACGGTCGAAACGCACATGACGACGGTAAACAACGCCGACGCCGTGACATACTACCCTGACGACGGTGTCTTCGTCCACGGCCTCTTCATCGAAGGCGCGCGCTGGTCGACTGTCGACGAGATTGCGACCAAGTACAAGGTCGGAGCGTCCCCCGCCACTGAGTGCGGCGGCGTCATCATGGACAGCAACCCCAAGGAGCTGCTGTGGATGTTGCCCGTCGTGTACGTCAAGGCCGTTGAGACCAAGCCGCTGTGGGAGCCCACATCCGTGGGCTATCTCCGCCATGACCCGGAGATCTACGAGTGCCCCGTGTACCTCACGCGCTTCCGAGGGCCGACGTACGTGCTGCTGGCGACGCTGCCCACGGACTGCGGCCAAGAAAAGTGGGTACTGCGGGGTGTTGCCGTCCTCTTCCAGGACGATAACTAGTTGTGAATGTACATATATGGTTGTTGGATGCAGGAGGTCGGGGATCCAACGACGGTTGCCGACGGATATGGGCATCGATCAAGGAATCCCTTGCGGCGAGGCGACAGGTACTAGCCTTGGCGACGTACTGCACACGATCGAATGTGTTGGCACACCGTGCAACCAGGGAGATGCCTAGCGTTGGCCCTGCTTCCATTAAACAACCCTGCATCGGGTCCGTCGCGAACAGCCCAAGTAAGAAGCTCCCGTGCCCATGGCCTGCATTGGCAGCATGCAAGACTGCCTTCGCCTGCAGCATCAACTCGTGGCTTTGTCGACACGCCAACAAGCTTCCCAGCGCCGCGCTCCATGGATGACACATTTCCAGGCGGTGGCTGCGCGAGTGCGTCGAAAAAGACGTTACGAAAAACCGTTTTTCGACGGGAAGCGACGCGGTCAGTGCATTCTCGGCGACATGAGCGATACCTCTCACGACGACGAAGACATTGAGGCGTCGGTGGTGTTACATCTCCGCCACTTCCTGCGCCTCGAGCGCAGCACATGGGAGCGTGACGACCCCGTCGTCGTGGGCCTCGTGGATGAGCTGTCCGAGTGCCTCGTGAATCCCGTTCGCGCCGCGAGTCCGCCGCTGCCACGTCCGCCCTGCTGCTGCTTTCTGTTCTCACGTGTGCATAGCACCGCCGTCGCGGGCCGAGATGGCCGCCGAGCGGGAGCGGCGCGCCGAGGCCACAGACGCCAAGTGGTCGTCGACCCTCGCGCGTTTCGAAGCCACGCAAGCCAAGGTGCAAAGCAAGATCGACAAGCAAAAGGTGCGACGGTCTCCGTCGGTGGCCGCTCACAGCAGCCCCAGGAGTACTTAGCGCGGGAGGAAACCAAGGAGCTGCGCTTCAAGCCGGCGATCGACCGCAAAAGCCGGCGCATCGCGCACGAATTCCCGAGCTTTCTTGAGCGGCAAGCGTCGGCCGTCGCATGGCGGTAGGCTCTAATAATTCATTTCGCCCAGCTTCTCATCGGCGCGGACAGCGACAAGCACATGGAGGCGGAGCGAGACCAGAAGCGACTCGAGGTATGGCCGCCTGCGCTGGTCCGGTTGCCACGGCGCGTAGGAGGCTCAGGCCGTCACGACGCGACCCAACCTTAAAGCGCCGTGCTTGTGCGGCCAAGCCAAGCACACGCCGGTGTGCCGCCAGTTCCTCGACCTCTGCGCTACAACCACCCGCTTCGAGATTCAGCAAAAGACTCACGCCATGAAGCGCAGCGTCGACGACATGCTAGCTTACGTACGTTCGGGGGACCCAGCGGCGTCTCACGGACTCAGGCGCAAGCCAAGCATGAGCGGCAAGTCGAGCGGGTCCTCGAGGCACATGAGAAGGAGGCCGCGCAGACGCCGTTTGCGCCAACACTCAATCCGCGCTCGCTCAAGGTACCTGTCGGTCATTCCAGACGGCCGCGTACGGGCAATGCTAGATCTACGAGGCCATGGTGCAAGCTGGGGGCAAGACTCGCCATCGCGGTGCGCAGTGCTGGAAGGAATTACGGTTACACAACGAATCTAGGCGATGAGCCCAAGAGCGAAGAGGTACCCTTTCGACCGCGCATCAACTCCAAGTCCCGCGCGCTGGCAGCCGCGCAGCCGGCCTCGAAAACAGTCTTCGAGCGACTCGAGGCCCACGCGGACGCCCGACAACTCAAGCTCGCGCAGGTGAACGTGAGCCTCGTTGACACCCACGTGCGCAACGTCAAACACGTTGGCAAGGACGACCTGCAGCTGCAAAGGGTTCTCAACCATCTTTCGCCAAAGGTACGATGATGCCGTTGACAAGGACTCAAGCTTGATCAGGGCAAGGGGCAGGTGCCTCCTATCACAACGATTGTGGCGGGGCCCGACCATGCGTTCATCCTCGATAATTTCACATCCGATACGTCGCAGCCGCAGCTGCTGGGCCTGGGCAAGACGGACGCGGGAATTTTCAAGGCTGCAGGGTACGATACCCCGGGCACCCATGGCGGTAAGAAGGGTCGCGTAGTAATCCGCGCTTAGTGGAGTCGATTAAATGTCGTGATAACGTCCGTTCCTTTCTCAGAAATGGCATGCAACGATGAGGCCATGAAGGTACAGATAACAACGATGACATCAACGAGGGAGGCACGACGAGGAACACGTATTCGTTACGAACAACAAAGCTATTTAGGGCTGAACGTCGTGGCGCTCCTCGTCGTATTCAAGAGCATGGAGGGGAAGTTTAGCAGCCGGTCGACTTCTTCGTGGCCAGGATCAAAGCCACAATCAGGCCGTACAGACCAAGGGCTTCGGCGAAAATCAAGATGAGAATCATACCGACGAAGAGCTTCTCCTGCTGGCCGACAGCGCGGACACCCGCGTCACCGACGACACCAATGGCCATACCGGCGGCAAGACCCGAAAGACCGCAGCAAAGACCAGCAGCAAGGTGGGCAAAGCCAGTGTACGAGCCGTAGACCGTTTCCTTGCCGTTGGGCACATCAATCGAACCCTGGATGATGACGGCAACGATCAAGCCGTAGATACCGAGCACACCAGCCATGACAACGGGAATGATGTTGCGCATGACGAGCTCGGGGCGCATCACACCCATCGACGAGATACCGACGCCCGACTTGGCCGTGCCGTACGCAGCACCAAGGTCTACACACACACGGCATAAGTCGACGCTCGCCTCCCCGCCATGCACGTACTGGCGAACACAAGGGCAGAGGTCACGCCCATGAAGCCGAAGAAGGGGGCCGACGTCGGGCACAGCTCGGAGGCGAGGAGCGAAAGCATCGGGACTGCGGCAAATTCGAAAGTGACTGCCGGTGGCAGCAAAAAAAACATGGTCGGCAACCGCCCCTCGGCTCAAAGTATACAAACATTAAGTGATTTCCCAGGGGTTTCGGTATTTTTTTTAGCCCACGACAAACCTCTCAAAACGCATGCGACCCTCTTCAACCCCGGGGTTCGCTGCTATTCGTTGTGAGAGGTTTCGCACTGCTTCTCCGCGCCTGCTATTTTTAGAAAAAATGCGCGCCATGTACTTGATGTTTGTATGCCGTATTCATTTGGGCGCGGTGGGACCAGTTGGGAACTTGGGTGCAGGATCGCGGGGTCGCGCCGCGGGAAGCCGGACGTCGGCGAAGCCATGGAGCGGAGGTAGAGCAGACGAGACGGCGAAGGGGACGTACATGGACATACGATGTATGGGGTCTATGCGTAGGTGGCGGGCGCCGTTGTCCTTCGAGGTTGGATCGGGCAAGAAGCGCTGGGACAGGGCCAATGAATGGGGCGATAGACGGAGGGGAAGAGCCGGGAGGAAGAGGAACAGACAAGGAAGAACGTGGGAACGAGGGACTCTCGTTTCTATAAGGTTGGTCGAGCCTACAACATGCAACTACTACTTGGACGACTTGAGGAGAGCCATGACGCCGATGCCGATACCCAATAGTGCCACGCCGACACCAGCGAAGAGCACCGACTTCTCACCGCTAGAGGCCTTCTTCTTGGGCACAAGGGCTCCGTTGTGGTTCATGACGATGCCGCGCTCCCCGCCCTCGTATTCCTCGGGCACGGTTGAAATTCGGCGCGCGTGCTCGTCGAGGACGTCCACCACTAGCAGCAGCGACTTCCACTTGCTTTCTGTCGCCATGTGCACGGCGTCGAGCAGACTCGCGTCCGACGATACGACGGCCACGTCCCCTTCATCGTCTTCGTACTTAAGCCGAACGTTGGCCATTGGCGGCAACGCCATCTTGACCCGCACCTCGGCCTTGAGCATCTCGAGGCTGTCAGGGCGTGACCGGATGCGATGCACGTGCCCCATGTGATCCTTGACCTTGAAGAGGAAGGTGCCAGCCATCGATACAGTCGTCTGATCGGCGCTGATGACAGACACCGAGTCGCCAAGCTCCGAGTATGCCGTCATAGCGTGCGTCACAACAGGCGTCGGGGCCATGGCCTCAGTCCGCTCGAAGTCCTCGATCGTGCCGACCGAGCACGTGTCATCGAAGTCGTCGTGGACCCCCATCTCTTCCTGCATTGCCATCGCCGACTGCCAGAAGGTACGCCATTCACTCGCGGCGTTCTGCGGTGAGTTGTCGCCCGATGCAAACTGCGAGTAGCTCAGGCACAGTACGTCGGCCATGCCCACTACGCGCTTCGAGTTGGGGTCGACGATCGGCACAAAGAGCTCGCGCGTTTCCTTCATCACGTGCAAGCCCTCAAGGATGCTCGCGGTAGGCGGCATCGTCAGCGGGTGTGGCGTCATTACATCGGCGACGCGTGTGGTTTCAGCCGAGAGCGATCGCGCGATGAGCTTACGAAGAAGATCCTTGGGCGTCACCATGCCGATGACATCGAGGCCGTCCATAACCACTGCGGCCGTTCGGCTTGAGCCCATCATCTTGGCTGCCTCGCGAACTGGCGTGTCGACGCCCACGAGCGGTGGTGGCATGTTCTTCTCGACGGCCATGGCCACCGTGGGACGTCGCATCGCCTCGATCCACTTAGCTGCGGTGTCCTGGTGCCCAAGGCCCCGCTGGAGCTCGGACGCAAACGCATCGGCCGAGGCCTGGGCCCGCTCCATGACCGAGATGGCGTCGTGCAAGCACTTGGAGATATCAAGCATGCCGCTCACTTCACCGTGCGCGTCGACGACCGGCAGGTGCTTAAAGTGGCCTTGAAGCATCAAGTTGAGCGCGTCCGTGGCCGGATCTGTGGTGCGCACGCACGTGGGCGACGCCGTCATGACAGTGGCCACTGCGCACGTCTCGGGGTCGATGTCCCTCGCAAGCACCCGCCGTGTCACATCAGTGTCCGTGAGGATGCCCACGAGTTGCCCCGTGGCGTTGACGACGTTGCATGCCTCCACGCGCGCCCGCCGCAGCAGGACAGCGGCCTCAGCGACCGTGATGCTGTCAGGAAGTATCGTGGCCTTACTCGGACGAAGCGCCGCCACCGTGGGCACCGGCCCAGGGGCCTTGGCCGGCTCAACGACGTCGGCGTCGTCGGCCGCGTTGAGCGAGAGGTCCCAGAAGGTCTGCCACTCACCGGAGCCCTTGGAGAACGAGCCGTAGCTGAGGCTGAGGACATCCACAAGACCAGCAATTTTGCCCGTCGCCGCGTGCACCACAGGCAGGTTCAAGAAGTTGTTCTCGTGCATCAAATGGAGTGCATCGAGCACCGAGAGCGCGGGGTCGATGGCCTCAGGGTTCTTCGTCATGACGTCGCCCACAGGAGTGCTGAGCACGTCCAGACCACCGCCCACGACGCGCAGCAGCACGTCCTTAGGCGTGAGGATGCCCACGAGCTTTTGTTGGGCATTGACTACGAGCGCTGCCTTGCGGCTCGAGGCCATTTGCCGCGCCGCGTGCAGAATTGAGTCCGACGCCGCGAGAAGCGGTGGCATTGCGTGTGCATCTGCGTCCAAGATCGACTGCAGCGACGGCGACATGAGGCCGCGGGCTGTGTCGTCAAGGCGCCGGATGGCGTCGTACAGGCACTTTTGGATCTTGAGCATGCCCGAGACGCGCAGGTCGGCGTCCACAACCGGTAAGTGACGGAACTTGCCCTCAAGCATCATGAACATGGCGTCCATGGCGCTGTCCGACTCCTGCACGAACGTCGGGTTGGCCGTCATGGCGTCAGCCACCGTGATGAAGCTAGGGTCGTTGCCGAGCGCCACGACGCGCCGCGTGACGTCCGTGTCCGTGAGGATGCCGAGGAGGCCGCCTTCGCGCGACACAACGAGCGCGGCGTCGGCCTTGTCGGCCTTCATGGTCATGGCGGCGTCGCGCACGCTCACATCCGCTAGCACCGTGAGCGCCGGCGACGGCCGCAACTTTGACACGGGTCGGGCGTCGCCTGAGGCGTGCTTCTTTCCGCCGCCGCCCTGGTGCATAGAGCTCTTCTTCGAGTGGAGGCTGTGCGCACTTACAACCGACGACGTGCCGTCGTCATCTACCTCGAGCGACGATTCCCAGAACGCCTTCCAGTCGGCCGGGCTGCCTTTGGCAAAGCTGCCGTACGACAGCGAGAGGATGTCGATAAGGCCCAGCACCTCGGGCTCCGTGGACGACCGCAGCACGGCCAGGTGCAGACTCTTGGTTTCGTGCATCGCATGCATGGCGTCGACCACCGACGTCGCGCCATACACGACCTGCGGGGCCGCGATCATCACATCGCACACAGCTGTCGTATGCACGGGTCGGCCCTTGGCGAGTACGTTTGTGAGCAGCTCTGCTGGCGTGAGGAGGCCCAGAAGGTGACCGCGCTCGTTGACGACAAGCGCCGCGCGCTTGGTGTCGGCCATGAGCTTGGAGGCGGCAAAGATCGAAGTGTAGGGTAGCACCCGGGGAGCAGCGACGGTGTCGTGCTCAATGATCGACAGCACATCGGGCGAGAAAAGGCGGTGGGCCATGGGACCAAGGCGCTTCACGAGCTTGGTGTTCGCAGCAAGCTCTTTGGCCGCCGACTTGGTCGTTGCCTCAAGCTTGCGGATGGCGTCGTAGAGGCACTTGGCGATGTGCAAAATGCCCACAACAAGCCCCTGGCTGTCGACAACGGGGATGTGCCGGAACTTGCCCGCGAGCATCGTAGAGAGAGCGTCGATGGCTGCGTCGTCTTCCGTCACAAACTGCGGCTGCGGAGTCATCGCTGCCGAGATGAGCGTCGCGTCGGGCGACTTGTTGAGCGAAATGACACGCCGCGTGAGGTCTGTGCTTGTGACAATGCCCACGAGGGCACCCTGTCCCGAAACCACGAGGGCTGCGTCTGCACCCTCGCGCTGCATCATTTTGGCGCACTCGCGCACGGTGGTCGTGTCGAGCAGCGTCATGGCCTTGGAGGGCCGCAGGCTTGCGACCGTGCGCTGCGCCGACACGAGGCCAGCTGCACTGGGCGCTGTCAGCAGCGGGGTCGGCGCCGCGGCCTCCAGCTGGAACGTAGTGTTCCAAAACTCCTCGAGCTTGTCGCGCGAGTCGCCGTACACAATGCTGAAGCAGCCGTAGCTCATCGTAAGCACGTCGACGAGGCCAACGACGGCGCCGGACGCGAGCACCACCGGGAGGTTGAGCACCTGCGTTTCGTGCATGATCTGCATCGCCTCGAGCACGTGCATGTCGGGGAGGCCGCACTCAGGGTCCACGAGCATCACGTCGCCGAGCACAGTCTTGGCCGGGTCGTTACCAAGCGCAAGTACCCGAAGCACAAGCTCCTTAGGCGAAAAGACGCCAACAAGGCGCTGGTTCTCGACGACCACGGCAGCCTTGCGCGACGCTGCCATGAGCGCGACAGCCTCCGCGACGGTGGTGCTCCGCGTCACGAGCGGCGCGGGCGCGCCCGAGTCCGTCTGGAGAAGCGACTGCAGTGTGAGCGACGCCGAAAACATCTTGTCCATGAGCGACCCAACCATCGACTTCATCTGTCCCTTGAGTTGCTGCTCGAGCGATTGCTGCAGCGCCTCCGTGGCGCTTACCACTTGCTCCATGCGCTTGATCGCGTCGAAGAGGCACTTGCCGATGCTCAAAATACCCACGACCGACGACTGGTCCACGACGGGCAGATGGCGAAAGTGGCCCTCGTGCATGAGCACCATCGCGTCGAGCGCGCTGTCGTCTGGCCCGACGTACTTAATGTTGGCCGTCATGGCCACCGCCACGGGCGTGGTCTTGGCGTTGAGACCTTGCGCCACAACACGCCGGCAAATGTCATTGTCCGTAACGATACCCACGAGGCCACCGTCAGGCGCGACCACCAGCACCGCGTCCGTCTGTTTGGCGCGCATGAGCTGGCACACGTCAGCCACCGACGCCGTCTCGACAATCGTGTGCGCTGGCGCCGGCCGGAGACTCGACACGGGCGCCGGCTTGGCCGCGAACGACACGCCCGAGCGGTCTGTGCGCCGCGACAGCTTCGAGGCGCGGGAAAAGTTGGACGCACCACTCGTGTTGCTTGCGAGCTCGTCGAAGTCGTGGTCGTGGTGGAACGACGCATGGACAAATTGCGTGAGCTGCTGGCCGTCGTCGCCCGACGAGAACGCGTGGACGGCAAGGCTTAGCACATCCGTAAGACCAACAACGACGCCGGCACTGTCGACAATTGGCAGGTTCAGGAAGCGCCCATCGTGCATGATGTGGAACGCGTCCATGATGGTCGTGCAGCTCGTGGCGGCGTCCGGGTCGGGCGTCATGACCTTTGCCACGCGCGTTGTAGCGAGGTTAAGCCCCGTTGCAATTACGCGCGTCATTACGTCCTTGGGCGTGAGGATGCCCACGAGGCGCCCGTCGTCGTCCACGACGAGTGCGGCCTTACGCGACGCAGCCATGGCCGCGACCACGTCCGCAAGGACAGCGTCTTCAGCTACGAGTGGCGGCAGCGTGTCGCGCGCGATAACGTCTTCAAGGGTCGGTGATGAGATCTTCTCGAGCATTGGCGCCAAAAACGCCATGGCCGCGCCGCTCACATTAAGATCCTTCTGTAGCGCCACGGCTTGTGTGTGCGCGTGCTCGAGGCGGCGGATGGCGTCGTGGAGGCACTTGGAGACATTGAGGAGGCCCACGACGGCACCGGTTGTGGCATCGACGACCGGAAGATGCCGGAAGCGTCCCTGGAGCATCATGTTGAGTGCCTGTGTTGCCTTGTCCGACGACGTCACGCACGACGGCTGTGGCGTCATGACGGCAGCGACGGCGGTCGTGGCTGCGTCGAGGCCTTGGCCCACGACCCGCCGCGTCACGTCCGTGTCCGAAAGGATGCCCTCGAGGGCCCCAGCGCCATTGACCACGAGCACGGCGGCCGTGCGGTTGCTTTTCATGACGCCGGCGGCCTCTTTGACCGACATGGTCGATGGCACCGTCACGGCCTTGGCCGGCCTCAGCCGCGCAACGGTGCGCGAGGTGTCTTCAGCAGCCTCCTGGATGGAAGCGGGCTTGGTCGTCGACGCCTTGGACACCTTCGAGGCGCGCGACACCACCGAGATGGCCTGCGACGACGCGTTCGAGTCGTTCGAGTTGCTGCGCGGGCGGCGCGGCGGGCGGTCATTCTTAGGCACGATCGCCTGCGACCCGAGTGACACCAGCGCCTGGGAGCCCACGGGCACAAGCGCCGACGTTTGCGGGGCTACCGACGGTGCTGCCACGGACGGTGCTGCCACGGACGGCACTGCCACGGACGGCGCTGCCGAAGCTACGGCAGCTGCCACCTTGGGTGCAGCACTGACGACGGACGGCGCGGGACTGACGACCGACGGGGCGACCGCCGGCGCGGCTCGTGGCTTGGCAACAGCTGTGGGCTTGGATGAGGGCTTAGCGACCGCCGCGGGCTTGGCCACAGCCGCCGGTGCGGGCGGTGCGACGGGCGCAGCTACGGCCACTGGTGGCGGGGGTAAGAGCGCCTGTGCTTTGGCCCGGCGCTTGGTGACACCGTCGAGCTCGGTCTGAATGGCGCCGCACTTGTCAAACTGCTTCTTCTGCATGGCGGTCTGCAGCGCGCGAGAGAGCTTGGCGATTTCGGCGTCCATTTCCTCGGGCGTTTGCATGGTCTTTCGCACGGCGACGAGCTTGTCAAGGCGATCGTGGATCGCGGCGCAGGCGTCAAACTGACGGTTGGCCATCGCCGCCTGCAGCTCCGCGTTGAGCGTCTCGATCCGCGTGTCCAGCTCGGCCGGCTCGAGTTCCGAAAGGTCCTCGGGCATTGTCTTGCGGAACGCTTCCAGCGCGTCGATCTTGTCCTGCAGCGCCGAGCACTCGGCGTACTTCTTCTGGCGCGCGAGCGCGTCCATCTCGTCGTGCAGCGCCTGAATTTCTGCGTCGACTTCTTTAGGCGTACGCACCAGCCGCCGGGCCTCAATGGTGGCGTCAAGGTCCTTCTGCAGTGCCGTGCACCGGTCAAACTGCTTTTTCTTGGCCGCGACGGCAATGTCCGCTTCGATCTCCTTGATGCGTGCGTCGAGTTCTTTGGCGCCCATGCCTGCGAACGGGTGCAGCAGGTCGCGCTGCCGGATGACGTATCCTCGCGCGATGGCCTGGATCTTGACGGCGGCAGCAACGCGCTCGCGGTGTACCACGATGAGTCGCTTGTACTTGGCTCGCGCCGCAAAGCCGCGCGCCATCTTCATGACCGTATACGCCGCCGAGCGCAGCAGCCCTAGCTCCTTCTGCGCGCGCCACGAGCGCACAGCGCTCTGGATCGTGATGGCGCATTGCGTCCGCTTCCACGTGTGGTAGCCGCGCTGGAGCGTACGGGCGGCCGAGATCTCGCGGAGGAGCTTGAGGCGTTTGAGCTTTTCGGCGACGGACCGTTTGAGGAAGATTTTGGTCGAACCCATCTGCCACTGATCCTTGCCTTCGTTGAGCATTTCCGAGATGGACGCAACGAGTTCGTGAATGTCTTCGGCCGCAGGATCGAGCGCGAGAAAGTCGTAAAAGAATGTGTCGTGTTCTTCACGAAGCCCAAAACCCTTTTGGCGAATCTGGATGGCCTCCATCATGCCTGAGTACTTGAGCTGCCGCACACACTGCGCACCATCCATGCTCATGGGCAGCTTCTCTTCGTTGGGTTTGATGCACCGGATGTAGCGGGGTGTGGCTCGGGAGATCTTGGTCATGAGCTCCTGCAGCTGGTAGCGGAACTGTGCACCGACCGACACCTCGCGCAGCGTGCGCGTCTTCTTATCGGCCATTTCAGACGGGCGACGGGCCACGGCTGCCGGCTTGGCTGACACGCGGCGCGACACGGCCTCGGTGCTCTGCAGGCCGTTGTCCACGATTGTCTTGAGCCATGCGTTGCCCGACTGCTTGATGAGCTCCTTCATGTCGTCGTTCAGGTCCTCGTTGTTCTTGTCGTTGAACCCCGACGCGTCGTAGATGACGTCACCGGCGTAGTGGCGGATGCCAAAGCCGTAGGCCGCGTCCACTTTGGGCTGAATGTATGCTTCGTGGCCTCCGTTGCCGCCAAAGGTCGCGTGCAAGTAGCTCACGAACTTGCGGTTGGCTTCTTCACCCTTCATGCGCCACACGTCGTCGAGCGCGATGAACACGCCGGGCTTGCCGCCGGGTTTGCCTTCGAGCAGCTCGAGCGTCGTTTGGTTGTCCTGGAACTTAATGTGCGTCCAGTCAATGCCTTCCTTTGTGTATTCTTCCTGCTCCACCTCGAGCATGTGCTGGTTGAAGTGGCGCTGCAGCTTTTCGTTGGCAAAGTTGATGCACAGCTGCTCGAACGTGTTCCAGTCGAACTTTTCGAAGCCGTAAATGTCCAACACGCCAATGAAGCCCCACTTGCGCGATGGCTCCGAAATCGTGCGGTTAAGCTCCGTCACGAGCCAGAGGAAGAGCGACGAGTAGATCGTCTTGGCCAACGCATCGCGCTTGTCGCGGGCCTGGTCCGCGTTCTGCGTCTGGATGATCACCTTGCCGCCGACAAAGAGCTGCCGGTTGCACAGCGCGTTGCGGAGCGCGTCCGTCGACACCTGGAGGAGCTCCGCGATCCATGACATAGTCTCGAGGGTCGATGGCCCCTTAGGCACACACGTTTCTTGCTCGACTTTGAAGTCCAGGTTGCCAAGGTGCAAGATCGCCGACTACGACACAGTTAGGGCCGACAGGGGGTTCGGGGGTTGTACCAGCATGGCAAAAACGTCGTCTTGGAGGGACTGGGAGATGCCAATGTTGGACAAACACCGGCACGTGATCTCAAACTCGTGCTCGTCGTCCCTAGCCATGAACGCGTCAGGAAAGTGGGGCAGCGGGAGACCTACTTGGACGGGATGACGTAGCACTCGCTCTTGCGCAGGTAATCGTAGTCCTGGGGGCGAGTGAGATGCAGCCGAGACTTTGTCGCTGCGTCTGCGCCAGCCAGAAGCTGGTAGAAGATGTGATAGTTGCGCTCGCCGACGTTCTGCGTCACAATGCGCGTCTTCTCAAGGAGGAAGTTCATGATTTCGGCACCGCCGATCTTGCCATGGCGGTCGAACTGGATTTCGATGAACTTGCCGAAGCGGGAACTGTTATCGTTGCGGAGTGTCTTCGCGTTACCAAAGGATTCGAGGAGCGGGTTGGAGTCGAGCACCTTTTGCTCAAGCGACCCCTCGGTGGTGTGGCCAGCGGCCTGGCCGCTGGCAACGCGTGCAAGGTAGCGCATGATGACCTTGGTCGTCTCGGTCTTGCCTGCACCCGACTCACCACTGATAATGATGCTCTGATCGGACGGTTTGCTCACGTCCGAGAGGATAAGTTCTTCGTATGCGGCCTTGACGGTAGCAAACACGTGCGGCTTGCTGCCACCGCTCGTTTTGTGGTAGAGGTCCATGGTCGCGTCCGAGTAGATATCATCAATGACTCGATACGGGTTGATGCTGATGAGGATTGGCCCCACGAAGGTGTAGATGAGGTCATGCTCGTATCGGCTGTGGAGAGATCGCAAGAGATTCTCTTCGGAGAGGTCCGAGAGCGTGAGCAGGTCGTCGATCTGCCACGAGAGGTCGGCGTTGCTCTCGCGCTGGATCTTGGCCTTCTTGAGGCGCTCCGACCGCTTTGCTGTCTTCCCCTTGGGCGCTGCCGCCTTCTGCATGCTCGCCCTCGGAAGAAATGCAGGAACCAACCACAAATGGCCATGTGAAGGCAGCCGCGTTCTTTTTTCCAGATATTTAATTCGTCATACAAATGTCTTGTGTATCAATCAGAAATGGGATTGAAGTGTACGAATTACGAGTTGAGGCAGAGGAGTGGCATTTTTAATGACGATGCGTAGACAGTCGGTCGGGTGGACCAAGCGTTGGTAGCGACCGTGATGGTCATGGACCTCTCTGTGTCTGCTCGGTGGGAGCTCACGGCATTACGCCGGGCTCACCGGCCGCGGCAAGTACCGTAGCCCGAGGCAGTGGCCTCAAGAATTGCCATGCGACCGAATTACACGCGGCGTGACATAAACCCGCTGCTCAAGGTGGCGCCAACATCGCCCGCCGTTAAATTTGTTTTTCAAGTGCTTTTTAACGTTTTTCGAAACGACCTTTTGTGAGGTTTCTTAACATGGATTCGAACGAATTCTTAAATTTGGGCAAGAAAATAACGCAATGCCATTGGCTGAAAATCTTCCAGTCCCAGACACCACACAGCAGATTCGAGGATTTTATTACTCGAAGGATTAGGGGGTTTGTATGGGGCGAAAGCTACGGAATAAAATCACGCCCGAGCAGTTGGGCACGAGCAGTGATGGCGGACGACAAGGAGCGCATCGGGCTGACGTCGGCAGGCACGCATTTCGACGCGGATCTGTATGGAGGCATTGGCCGCGACAAGTTTGAAGGGTATTCTCGGACGCTTGATGACGAAGAAGAAGAGAAAGCGGAGCCACGGGCCCGGGCCAAGGCGCCGGGTTATAGTCATTCGGATGGCCTGGTCGATGAAAACTACAATCCGTTTGATGACAAGGAAAGACGCGAGGCCAATGGTTCGGGCATGGCCAACACGCGCATCATTGACCGTGATAATGCCTACACGAAGCGGCGCTTCGATCGCGTCCTTTCGCCAGACCGCCAAGACGCCTTTGCCGGCAAGGATGGCAAGGATGGCGGGGCCAAGAGCTACCGTGAGATCATGCATAGCCAACAACTCGATGCAGAACGGGAAGAGGTCATGCGCAAGATCCGTAAGAAGCGCCAAGAAGAGGAAGAGGCCGCGGCTGAGGAAGCGTCGAAGAAGAAACGCCGTCGCTGGGATGACACGGGCTCCGCTGGCGCGACCACGGACGAATCATCCTCCGAGTGGGATCGCTCGGACAACGAGAGCAGCACGACCAAGGCTGCAGTCGCCGCCACTCCCGTGGCATCTCGTTGGGACGCCACGCCTGTCGCGACCCCCAAGCGCAACCGGTGGGACGAGACCCCCGCGCCGGCTGCCTCGGCAAGCGCGCCCACAACGAGCACCTCGACCAAATGGGACGAAACTCCCCAACAAGGCCGCACGAGCGACTACGGTGGCGTGACGCCCACGCCCGGCCGGAAGCGGTCCCGCTGGGACGAAACGCCGATGCCTGAGACGGCCACGCAGACTCCGGGCGGTGGTGTCATGATGACGCCTGGTGGCACGCACTTTCTCTCGTCGCAGATCACTCCCGAGGTGGCCCAGCGCCTGCGCTGGGAACGCGAGATCGACGAGCGGAACCGGCCGCTCTCGGACGAAGACCTGGACGCGATGTTTCCGACCTCGGGGTACAAGATCCTCGACCCACCAGCCAACTACATGCCGATCCGCACGCCGTCACGTAAGCTGCTAGCGACACCGACGCCCATGGGGCAGACGCCGGGGTTCACGATGACGGCGGCCACACCGGCAGGTGCGGCGGACTACGGCCTCGCGGTGCCGCAGACGCCATCGGGCGGCGACATGCCATTCATCAAGCCCGAAGATTACCAGTACTTTGGCAAACTCATGGAGGAAGTCGATGACGAGACGCTGGACCCGGAGACGGTCAAGGAGCGCAAGATCATGCGTCTCCTGCTCAAGATCAAGAACGGCACTCCCCCGCAGCGTAAGACGGCGTTGCGGCAGCTCACGGACAAGGCGCGGGAGCTCGGCGCCGGGCCGCTCTTCAACCAAATCCTGCCGCTGCTCATGGCACCCACGCTCGAAGACCAGGAGCGCCACTTGCTCGTCAAGGTGATCGACCGCATCTTGTACAAGCTCGACGATCTCGTCCGGCCGTTCGTGCACAAGATTCTTGTGGTCATTGAACCGCTACTCATCGACGAAGACTACTACGCCCGAGTCGAGGGCCGTGAGATCATCTCCAACCTCAGCAAGGCGGCAGGTCTCGCCACCATGATTTCGACGATGCGTCCGGACATTGACAATGCCGATGAGTACGTCCGTAACACGACGGCGCGGGCGTTCGCGGTGGTGGCATCGGCGCTCGGCATTCCCGCGTTGCTGCCGTTCCTTAAGGCCGTGTGCACCTCCCGCAAGTCGTGGGAGGCGCGGCACACGGGCATCAAGATCGTGCAGCAGATCGCGATTCTCATCGGCTGTGCGGTGCTGCCGCACCTCAAGCACCTCGTCGAGTGCGTGGGCCACGGCTTAACGGACGACCAGCAGAAGGTGCGCACGATCACCGCGCTGTCTCTTGCGGCGCTGGCCGAAGCCGCGCACCCGTACGGCATCGAGTCGTTCGACTCTGTGATCCGCCCGCTGTGGAAGGGCATTCGGCAGCACCGCGGCAAGGGCCTCGCGGCGTTTCTCAAGGCCATCGGGTACATCATCCCGCTCATGGATGCCAACTGCGCCAACTACTACACGCGCGAAAGCATGGTGATTCTTATCCGCGAGTTTCAGTCTCCGGACGAAGAGATGAAGAAGATTGTGCTCAAGGTCGTGCAGCAGTGCGTCGCCACCGACGGCGTCGCGCCCGCTTACGTCAAGAGCCACGTGCTGCCCGACTTTTTCCGGCACTTCTGGGTGCGCCGTATGGCGTTGGACCGACGCAACTACAAACAACTCGTGGACACGACGGTGGCATTGGCCAACGCCGTCGGCGCCGCCGAGATCGTCGGCCGCGTCGTGGACGACCTCAAGGACGAGTCGGAGCCGTATCGGCGCATGGTCATGGAGGCCATCGACAACATTGTCCAAAACTTGGGCGTCACGGACATTGACACGGAACTCGAAGAAAAGCTTATCGATGGGCTGCTTTTTGCCTTTCAGGAACAGACCGCCGACGACACGTCGACGCTGCTCAATGGCTTTGGTGTCGTTGTCAACGCGCTCGGTTTGCGAGCCAAGAACTACCTGCCGCAGATCTGCGGTACGATCAAGTGGCGGCTCAACAACAAGCCGGCCAAGGTGCGCATGCAGGCAGCCGACCTCATCAACCGCATCGCTGTGGTCATGAAGACGTGCGACCAGGAGCAGCTCATGGGGCACATGGGCGTTGTGCTGTACGAGTACCTTGGCGAAGAGTACCCCGAGGTGCTCGGTAGCATCCTCGGCGCACTCAAAGCCATCGTGAACGTGATCGGCATGGCCAAGATGACACCGCCCATCAAGGACCTGCTGCCGCGGTTGACGCCGATCCTTAAGAACCGCCACGAAAAGGTGCAAGAGAACTGCATCGACCTCGTTGGGCGCATCGCCGACCGTGGCGCCGAGCTTGTCAGCGCCCGCGAGTGGATGCGCATCTGTTTTGAGTTGCTCGAGATGCTCAAGGCGCACAAGAAGGGCATCCGCCGCGCCGCCGTCAACACGTTTGGCTACATCGCCAAGGCCATCGGTCCGCAGGACGTGCTCCATACTTTGCTCAACAACCTCAAGGTCCAGGAGCGACAGAACCGCGTATGTACGACGGTGGCCATCGCCATCGTTGCCGAGACGTGTTCGCCGTTCACGGTGATCCCGGCGCTCATGAACGAGTACCGCGTACCCGAGCTCAACGTGCAGAACGGCGTGCTCAAAGCGTTTTCTTTCATGTTCGAGTACATCGGTGAGATGGGCAAGGACTACATCTACGCAGTGACCCCGCTCCTGCAGGACGCGCTCATGGACCGCGACCTTGTGCACCGGCAGACGGCGGCGACGACGGTCAAACACCTGGCGCTGGGCGTCGCGGGCCTCGGCTGCGAAGACGCGGTAGTGCATTTGCTCAACTTTGTGTGGCCCAACATCTTTGAGACGTCGCCGCACGTCATCGGCGCTGTGTTTGACGCGATTGAGGGCTGCCGCGTCGCGCTTGGGTCGCATGTGATCCTGCAGTTCTGTCTCCAGGGCCTCTTCCACCCCGCACGCCGCGTGCGTGAGGTCTACTGGAAGATCTACAACTCGCTCTACATGTACTCGCAAGACGCACTCACGCCGGCCTACCCGATGATCGAGGACGATGGGGTTCACACGTACGCGCGGACGTACATGGCGCTCACGATCTAATGCCTAATTAACTTTCTTTGTGTCCGATCCCATCGCTCAAACGGATGCAGCTTTCCGCTGGAGTCCACGAGGCGTGACACCCTCGACGGCGTCGAGCATGTTTAAGTTCCATGCTGGCCAGCGCAACGTGAGGCTCCCAAGCAAAATCCAACAAAATGCCCAACATTCGTTCGAAAAACGGCCGACGAGCTACGGCTGGTCGGCTTTGGGGGGCACCATGGCCACGACGCTCATGCCACCGTCGACTACAGCGGCGTTGAAGGTCCTGGTCGTGCCGGCGAAACTTACCGTAGAGCGTCTGGCCCGTGATGCCGCTGGCCAGAGGCGAGCAGAGGAAGGCAGCGGCCTGGGCCACCTCGTCGGGCGTAATATTGCGCTGGAGCGGCGCCGTGTCGGCGACGTGCTGACGCATCTTGGAGATACCGGGGATGCCGCGAGCCGAAAGTGTATTCACGGGTCCTGCACTCACTGCGTTTACGCGCACTTGCTGTGGCCCGAGCTCCAAGGCGAGGGCCCGGCATGTGGCTTCGAGGGCTGCTTTGGCAGGGCCCATGACGTTGTAGTTAGGGATGGCGCGGACAGCCCCGAGGTACGAAAGGGCGACGACGCTGGCGCCAGGGTTCAATCCCACGTGCTGGACGAGGCCCACAAGCGAGTAGCTGCTGATGTGGAGCGACTGCCAGAACGATTCAGCTGTCGTGTCCTTGAAAGGCTTTGTGAGCGCATCGCTGGACGCAAAGGCCACAGAGTGCACGAGACAGTCCACAGGCGCGACTGATGCCAGCGACGCCAGGTCCGCCGGCGCCGATACGTCGCACGCGATGTGGCAGGTCGGCGGCCGTGGTAGTGAGGCTAGTGCCTTGGCCGCTCGGTCGAACGATACGGGCGCCGACACAATGCCCACATCGCAGCCATGCACCTGAAGTGCCGATGCAATCGCGAAAGCTAACGAGTGCTTGTTTGCGAGGCCCACAACGAGCGCCTTCTTCCCAGCCAAGCCGAGGCCGCCACTCATGTCGCCGATATCAGCCGACTCCAAATTGCACCAAAATAGTGTATAACTAATTCGTCATGGTGTATGACCATTGGAACACTGTTTTAGGCATACAGTGTATATCACAGTGCTTTGTGTCCTGCCGCCCCCACAATTAAGAAACAAACGTCTGCGGCGCCGTTCCTCGAGCGATAACCGCATTAGCTATGCAGACTCCAAGATCAAAGCCACCCGGTGCGGTGTCCGCCGATGCTGCGCGCTGCATCCCGGATTTACAAGATGCACACGAATGGGTAACACCCGTTA
>JNBR01001414.1:0-41502 GCA_002081595.1 Achlya hypogyna | reverse complement strand
CCGTGGCACTCAAGGCTGCGTTCGCCGTCAAGATACACCTGCAGCATCTCGTGCTCCAAGACCCGGAAGACCACATGCTTCTCCGCTTCCTGCTCTCTCTGGAACAAAACGTGTGGGCGCGTGCGCACCTAGTCCCAAGGTGCGTCGTTTAACAGCGTTTCGCATAATAAATATGAGTGCTCTTGGCACTGGGCGCGTATTTTCAATTTGGGCAAAAAAGGCGTAAAAACAAATAAAACGAACCGAACACGACCATATTTTCACAAACACGTAAGTTGATAAAATATACGTGGATTGGTCCAAAATACGTAAAAGTTACGTGTTTTGGGTGAACCGAACGCACCCTAAACGGCAATCTGATACACCTTCGACGACTCAATTGCGTGCTGGCATGCGCGAACTCAAGCAGGGGCTCAACGTTGTCTTGGTCAATGACCGCCACGGCGACGTTTGTTTCTTCAATCGCGGCTCCTCGATGCTTCACAGCGCTTGAGCCACATCAATGGCTTCCGATCGTTGCAGCAACTTGCTCGAGAAGCTCATCACGGCGGAGGAGCAGAGGGATGGCATCGTCCAGAGTTGTACCTGCACGCATGTCAACTTGGCAATGGGGAACTAGTGAGCTCGTCATCAACATCGTTGGTGGACTGGGCGTTGTTAGCAACGGCGACCCAAGTGCTAAAGAATCACACCCGTCACGAGTCCACCATATTTTAACAGGTAGTTTGAGGGTTTCCCAAGTCATGGCCCCAAGGATTGCATGGGTCGGTCCATCATTGGGACTATATGTATCTTGATGTTGGAGGTAGCTCCGAGCACATGGTGGGAGAAAGAGTGAGAATGCGGGCTTGAAGCGGTACATGTGATCCCTTCCGTCGCGGCAGGCGGATGGGAGAGACAGCTCGAACTGCAGCAGTGATTTCGACAATTTGCTATTGATGCCCGACGATACAGCAACGACTCACTACAACGCGGTTGTCGTTAAGGCGGACGAGACTTCCGCTGCCCGCAGGAGCTGCTCAACTGCGATGCTTATTCTCATATGCAGTCCTCGCCTCGCTCTGAACATGGCGTGGGCGGCACAGTGGGCAGCCCTTGGTCCGCTCCTGCAGATTCTTCTGCCGTCGTCGTCCGTGCAGCTCGTGCAGCTAGTTGGCCCGATCACGGGGCTGCTGTTGGCGCCTTCTGTGGGCGAGCTCTCTGACAGCTGCACGTCTGCGTACGGCCGCCGCCGGCCCTTCCTCTTCTGGGGTGCAGTGGCCAGCTGCCTATGTTGGCTTGTCATGATGTTCTGCACTGAGATAGGTGAAGCCCTCGGCGACACCCCCGCGAACGTCCTCGATGTCCTCCCTCCCACCGAGGTGTCTCGGCAGTGGACAGCTGCAGTGGTCGTGCTCACTTACGTCTGGATGGATATATCCCTCAATCTGACGCAGACACCACTGACGCTGCTCATCGCCGACTTTGCTGGCGACCGCCAGGTGACAGCAGCGTCTATCGGCAGCGCCTATTCGATCGCAGGCTCCTTTGTTGTGTCGGGGTACATCCTTGTGTTTGGACCACCGTATGCGAATGTCAAAGCGTTTCTCTCGCTGCTGATTGCCATCATGATACTGACGGTGGGGCCCGTTGTCGCCGGCGCGAAGGAGTCCGTCTTTGAGGCAGCATACCCGATGCCCTCAGGCACCACGGCCATTGTCCAAGCGCTGACGTCGGTCTTCCGCGGCGTGCTCAACCTTCCGCGGGTGCTAGTCGTCTACTGCATTATCGTTGCCTGTGTCCAGTACGGCTTCTTCGCCTACAACGGCGCCAAGGGCCAATTTTTTGGTCTCGTCGTCAAAAATGGCACGGCCGCAGGTGCCGACGCGTGCGGCGCCGATTGCTCTCAAGGCCAGCTGGCCTACAACTCCGGCGTGCAGCTTGCGGGTGGTGTCACGGACACGATATACAACTGCGTGAGCCTCATGTACCTTGCCGCATTGCCGCTCTTTGTGCGTTCGTTCGGCGTTCAAAAGGTGCTGACGATCGCCGTCGTACCGCAATCCCTGCTCATTGTCATGGCGTTCTCCAAGGTCGTGGCCCTCGATGTGGCCATTGTTGTTGGCTGCGGTTTTACGCAGAACACACTTCTGTCCCTGTCGATGCCGACGATTCTTCACGTCGTTGGCTATGACAATGCGCTCGGCATTGGGCTTTTCGCGGGGGCTGTCAACTCGGCTGCTTGCCTCGGGCAGCTTGTCAACTTCGTGTCGGCCTCCATTTTGGTCACCACCTCGATGGGTTACGCCTTGCCCATCTTGGTCGGTGGCATCATGAGCTTCGTCGGGTTCCTCGTAGCTGCCATCTTTTTCCGTGTCCGCATCTACTCAGCTTAGCGCGTTTCCCCGTCTATGCCATGCCGTCGTTCTCTCTGTCATCTTGAAAGGTTCGCTTGAAGTGCGATCCCCACCTTGCCAGTGGTCTCCAAAGCAGCACCTGTCGCAAGTGCCGCCACAAAGACCGTGGTCGGACCTGCGGAATCGTTAACGACAATGTACAGCTGCCTTATCATCGTGTGCAACGTGAGCTATCTCAGTGATCGACAGTTGATGGATTTGAGGTCGCCGTCAGCACTGGCGAAGACGTCAAGTACGTCAATCTTTGGGGTCTTCGCCAAAAGACTCAACGCGTTGGAGAAGCTGCAGCAGTAGGCGCAGTTGCTATCAGAGCTCATGCTGGGCAACGCCAATGTCGTCCATCACGTGGGGATGTACCCGACTCCGTTAGGAACGAAGAACACTTCGGGTACCTATCGACTTGGATGAGAATCTTGTTGCTCGAGGCCACGAGGTCGAGCTTGGAGTTCGCCATCGGACGCCAGTCTTGCACAGACGATCCATTTAGCCGCGCGTGCTTTGAGGCGCGGCGGTGCTGTAAATGCCATACATTTGACTGCGCTGAAGCCTCGCCTTGGTTTCTGCACGGCGCTCGAGATGCGCGATACGGAGAAACCCGGTCACATGATCCACGTCGCGCAATGGCACGACGACCGACTTGTTGCGCAGTCCTCTACATCCAAGCACTCGTGCCATGATATGAACCTCAGTTGCCGGAACTTGTCAACGTGTTGCAGCGACGCCGCCCAACGTTGTCGAGTGTACTTTTTGGTACAATGCAAACGACTGGAGGAAGTGCTTTGGCGCGGCGGTGGACTCTCGAGGCAACCACGAATGTACGAATCCATTTGTCGGCCTAATTGGGGTTTGAAAGACTATTGTACAAGGATTCCACGGGTGCGAGGATCATAGTGCCTCAAGGTGGAGGCGGGCGGAGAGGTCTCGCAGTGCGTGGGCGAGCTGCGTGTTGCGCGCGGTGAGGCGCTCGTTCTCCACTTGCAGGGCTACAAGGGCGCGCTGGCTGCGCATGAGTTCGTGATTGTCTCGTCGCAATCGCTCGTTCTCTTCCTGAAGGCTCTCCAGCTGGCGGGAGTCCGATGCACTCGCGTGAAACAACGGCTGTGTATGTATGATCGGCTGAAGGCGGTCGTCGAGGTCGTCGGCGTCGAACGTCATGACCGGCGAGGGCGCAGGTGGCGGTTGCAACTCCTCGTGCACCAGTTCTTCGACCAATTCGATGTCGGGGACCGATACGACATGTCGCTTTGGCCGGGTTGTAGTATGACCCTTGGGCTTAACAACGCCTGTGGACATGTACTTGTGGAGCGAGCTGAGGGGAAGGTCCACAGCTTTGGCGATAGTACGCAGATCCTTCTCTTCGATGTGCGGGATGTCGTTGAGCTTGGCATTGATGGCCTGGAGCTGGGCTTCTGACCGGCCTCGGCCTTTGTTTCCACGGACACGATGAGCTACGTCTCCGTCGGACTCTTGTCCGCGCTGCCAAATGCGCCGAATCGTCTTGGAAGCGAGGCCATACTTCTCGGCAACTTGCTTGAAGAGACCATAGGGGCTCTTCGAGAACTTCATGCCATGCAGAACGTCTGCATAGATCGTTGCTCGGATGTCGTTCGCCACGACCTTCTTCTTGCCCATGGCTCGGTCGGTAGTGCAACAAAATATATATGTGGCAAACGCCGAATTTATAAAAAATAGTGTTACAAATCGCTTCCTTCACCATTCACTGCAATCACAGCCAGAACGTCCCGGTTCGTGCATGAACATTCAGGAATTGTTGCCGTATGCGATAAGCTGGGGCTCCTGTGGTATTCGTTCCAGGTCGTGCTGCCCCGGTCCTGGAATATTTGGCATATGCCGAATCTAATTGCCATACTCTCTACATGTCGTTTAGGACAGCGAACTGTACGGGTCGGATAGGAAAGTAAATCAGAACGAGCCGGATACGAAAGGATAATCATCCGGATGCCAAGTCACCGATGGAATGCCACTCGTTGTGAAGGTCGAAATGTCGGAGGTCGCGGAGCAGGAGAAGAAGTATACGACCTGCCCAGGGCGATGGCTCATGCAATGCGGTAGCCTGGGCAACGAAGAGTTCAACGCCAAGAACTACGATCAGGCCATCGTGCATTACTCGGAGGTACACCAGCCTTGGACGATGCAACCTTGCTCAATGACGAGTTAGGCCATCCGTCTCGCACCCAACAACCATATCTACTACTCGAACCGCAGGTATGTGCTCATGTGGCTAACTGAATACAAAACACTCCCTAACCAGTGCTGCCTACGGCGCCATCAACAAGTGGGAACAGGCCGAACAGGATGCCAAGGAGTGCGTCCGTTTGAACCCGAGCTTTAAGAAGGGTGCATACTGCAATGAATGGCGAGGTGGCTCATGGATGTGCGCAGGTCTTTTGCGTCTCGCCAACGCTCAGCGCCAGCTTGGCAAGAATGACGAGGCCGTTGCCACGATGGCCCTTGCCAACGGTGGCCCCGCACCCACCAAGCGCGCCAAACAGGAGACGGCTCTTCCCGCGTCCGTGCAGAAGGAGCTCCAGGAATTGCAGCCGCAATTCCAAACTCTCCACCGCGAGCTTGAAACAGTAGGATATGTCGATGTGACTGGGACTAAGGTGCGGGAACGTAGATCGAAGCCAAGCTCGGCGCGTTTTCGCGCGAGAAGAAGCGCATTCACCTGACCAAGGAGGAACTCGGTGCGCTGCCGCAAGGAACGCACACGTATGCCGCGATTGGCAAGATGTTCCTGGAGATGACGCCCGAGGAGAACGTCGCGCGGCTCAATGCGAATTCGGCCAAGATGGACGATCAGGTGTCTGCTCTCGAGGCGCGCAAGCAGTACCTCGAACGGCAGAAGGCATCGCTCGAGACAAACATCTCGGAACTTCTTGCGCAGTGCAAGACGTCGAGCTAAATCGCACATTGAATATCCGTTTTGGCCTTACTCATCCTCTTCCTCTTCCTCAGCGGTGAGCCGTTTGTTGAGCTCCTCGATCGTCTTTTGCAGCTCAGCGTTCTTCTTCTTGAGTTCTTCGTTCTCGAGGCGCATGGCCTCCACGTCCACGCCCGTTGGGGCGCCCATGAAGCGCTTGATGTAGTCGACGGCATTCGGCGGCTTTTCCGATTCCTCGTAAAGGCCCACAAGCACCTTGGTAAGCGAGTCGATGACGCCGCTCTTCTCCAGGTACTTGCGGAACTCTTCCTTCTTCGAATCCGGTGTCTACGCCATCTTAGCCGTCTGCAGCCATCGCATCGCCCGCACCTGGTACGTCGTCGCCATCGTGAAACGATCTCTGCCAGCGGTCGCCTGCAATCCAATCTTCCGGATAGCTCATGGAAAAATGGGTTCAAGAAATGGAAGGATTTTCCGCGGAGTGCGGAGCTAGGGGCCGCGTCCACCGCTGGCTGCCCGGATGCAAGCGCTCTCCAGGACTGTGCGGCAATGCGCAGGCCCTAAGTATATCTACTTGCCACACTCCGTGTCGGAGCTCGCCCAGCCAGACGTTTGTGAATGCTCTTTCCCGTCGGCGTCAGCACCATGCGTCTGGAATTTGCTTAAACGTGTTCCTGCGAGTTGCAGGGCCCAAGTGCCAACAGAGGCGATGTAGTTGGCTTCGGTGCTTCAGGACGCGAGCTCAGAGACAATGCTAACTCATGAAGCTACGATAGACGAAAGATGCACACTATCCTAACTCTGCCGACGACGTCTATGGCGCTGTCGCGGTCACATACGCGCCTGTGACAAAGCTGCCGTCGGGCAGCCGCAAGTTGTCCGGGCACACGTAGGTGTTGACGTTGGCCCGCTGGCAGAAGAGACTCATGTAGCCGTTGTCGTTGACGGTCTGGATGCGAATGTAGTAGGTGGTGCCCGATACGATACCGTGGGTGGCTGTCGTTAGCAGCAGGTTGTTGCCAGCTGCCGCGACGCGGTTCGTGCCCGGAAACACCGACGACGTGCTCCACTCGACATAGTACGTTCGCAGCGCAGAGCCGCCAAAGACGGCGCTAACACCCAGTATGGGTGGGCATGGCAGTGGAGCGATAAGCGAGCCATAGCAGGGAATGCCATGGTACGGAATGAATGGTGCCTGCCACTGCACGTAGATGCCTGTGGCCGGCGTTACCACGGGCGCCGCGGTCAGCGAGATGGGCTTGCCCGGTGCTACGAGGTCTGGCACTCCAGGCAGCGGCGCCGCATCCTGCGCCGAGCCAGCGCCGAGCCGGTTCACGGCCGAGACGTGCACGTAGTAGGACGTCGCGGCCGTCAGCAGGGTGATCGTATACGCCCGCTGCGTCGTGTCAGTGATCGTGAAGCTGCTGTGGTCCGGTGGCAGGTTGAGGCTGTTGTACGACGCGATGACATCCCACTCGACAATATACGCTGTGATGGTGTCGCCGCCGTTGTCGGCAGGTGGCGCCCACCCCACCGTAAGCATGGTTGGGGACGTGACCCCCATAACGACGTTTGTCGGCGCCGAGGGCACCGTCGACGGGTTCAGCGACAACGGCGACGACAAGGCCGGCGGTCCGATGCCCTGCGAGTTGCTCGCCTGAACTTGCACAAAGTAAAAGAGCCCCTTGGTGAGGCCCGAAATGACAACGTAGTACGGCGCGCCGCCCGCGAGGTTGGTCGTCACCAGCGACGACGGCTGCGAAAAGTCGGCTTGAAGCGACCATGTGACGGTGTACGATGTGACGGTGTCGCCACCGTTGTCAGCGGGAGGACTGAAGACTACTTGGAGCGATGACACCGAGTTGACTGTGAGACTAACGCCCGTGGGCAGGCCAGGCACGACCATCGGCTTTTGCGGACTTGGCGCCACCTGCGGGAGCCCAAAACCCACCGTGTTGAAGGCGGTCACGCGTACATAGTAGAGCTGGCCCTTGGTGAGTGCGCCGGCCGCAGGAATCACTTGTGCGCCGGTGCACGGCGGGTAGTTGACACCCGCCGTCACCTTGGCGGCGGCCACGCGATAGTCGCCCGCAGCGCACGTGTTTCCAGCGCAGTTGAGGCTTGCGGACGACGCGACCGCTTCAAAGGCGAAGTCGTCGCCGGCGTCGAGGAACGTGATCGACCACACATACCCTAGCACACCAAGTTTGACCTGCGCGAGAGGTGCCGGTCGTACCTCCGTCCGCGGAGGCCAGCGGCGTGCGCGTGACGGTGACGCCGTTAACAAGGGCGCTGAGGCCTTGCAACTTGCGCTGGAGGGACCCCGAAGTCTGCTGGCGCGCGAGGTTGCATGTGTCGGTGCACGTGGCGCAGGCCGTGCAGTAGATTAGCGAGAAGGCGGGCTGCGCGCCGAGCTCCATGGAGCCCATCGCTACCGCGTTGAATGGTATCGGGTCCGTAGTCCAAACCGCGTTGGCGCGTGTGAGTTTGAGCTGGAACCAGCCGGCACCGATGGCCGCCGTCTGAGCCACATTCACGCGCGACGTCGTGATGCGCCAAACGGCGTTCACATTCGCGACGGAGCACCATGCGTTTTGGCCCCAGGCACTTGTGAACGCTGGTGACGGGTCGTACTCGATAAGGTACTTGAGAATCGGCGCGCCGCCGTCGCTCACGGGCGCCGCGTACGATGTCAGAAGCTGCGTCGACACGCCACTGCGGACGTTCACTGTGACGGCCGTTGGCGGCGACGGCACCTGCAGCGGCGGGATGATCGACGCTGGGTAGCTAGCGCCTCGGGGCCCCAGCGAGCGCGAGTTCCGTGCTGTGACGGAGGCGAAGTAGGCCGTGCCGGGCGCAAGACCATTGACCGTATAAGTCAAGACGTTGGCAGCCGTGGTGTCATAAAAGCCGTATCCAGCCGCCGTCTCGCCAATGCGCACGTAGGTGTAAATGAAGGCGCAGACGAGGTCGCCGGGCAGGCACCACGCTCCAGTGTTGAGCACGACGTTGTTGCCATCGTAAACGGTCACAGCAGCCGTCGCGGGTACAATGTTGGTGGCATCGATGGCCAAGGCTGGCGCGTTGCCGACAAACGACGTAAAGGTGATGGCATACGCCACCATGTTAGCCGGCAAGTTGACGTTCGTGATGGCCGAGACCGAGACTTGGCCGACCGTAAAGAGTTGCATGAGGACGTTTTGAAGGAGCTGGGGCGACGCAGCAGCCGGAATGTAGTTGGACCACCCGGACCCTAGGAATGCCAGCCGATAGAAGCCTGAGACTGGTTGCGCCACGTTCGAGTGCGAAATGGTCAAGACTTGGACCTCGGGTGTCCCTGGGAAGTTAGCGTTGCCGCCCGTGACACCTGCGAGGGACTCGAAGACGGTGGCGCGGATTCCGCTTCCGCCTGTGCTACTCACGACGGCGATCTGCAGCAGTGGCTGGTTCCGGAAGGACGTTGCGAATGTGACGCTCCACTGATACCCTTGGTTGTTGTTGATGGCGGTGCGCGTCACCTCGACATTGCCGATCACGGGCGCCCCCGGTGTCGTGCTGCCACCGATGTTCATGAGAGCGTTCCGTACGTTCTCGGGCGCGCAGTTCATAGGCAAGCTGCCAGTCAGTGAGCCTCCGAATGCTAGCGTGAAGGTCAACGCCGTCGGTGCCGTCGTCCACTGCAGCTGGACTACTTGCACCTCAGCCCGGGGCGCCGTCGTCCACCACTCAACGTGGTAGTACTGCAAGGCAAGCCCGCCCACTGCCACCGGTGGCGCCCATGTCAGCGTCGCCTGTGTGATGGGTGCGCTGGCTTGCGTCACTGGGGTGCTGATGCGAACGGACGTCGGCGCCCCTGGTGGTCCCGACGGCGCGAGCGTGTTTGTAGCGATGGTCGCGAGGCTGTACCCGACAGAAGTCTTGGCCCGCACCTGCACAAAGTACGCCGTGCCGGTCGTGAGCCCTGTGATCGAGTACGTAAGGGGGCCGCCGGCGTATAGCGGGACGAAGCTGCCCGCGGGAACGTCGATGGGATAGGCCCGGCCGGGCGTCGAAAAGGTCGATACAGTGTCGACGTCCACCGAGTAGAAAGTAATGGCCGCGCCACCAAGGCCCTGGCCGTCGATGGGCGACGGGCGGAGTTGCAGCTCCAGTGCCGTCGGCGACTGCACGTACAAGTAGGCCGAGAGGACAGGATTCGGGAGCACATTCATCGGTGTAAAGGCGATCGGCACCGTCCACTGGCAGTTGTTGGGAGGCGACCCGGACACCGCGACGGATTGGTACGGAACCGAGTTTTGAGCCGCCAGGCGCACATAGTACGTTGTTCCCGCCACGAGTCCTTGAATCTGGTACTGGTATGGCGGCGTGCCCTGGATGGGCAGCCCGGTGACATACACGGGCGGAATCCGGTAGTACACGACGTCGTACGCCTGTAAAATAAAGGGCAGACACGTGTTCGGCGCCACTGTGATGGCGCCGACGGCCGTGGCTGTCACTGTCAGAACGCACTGCATGGCCCCGAGCGTGAATTGACTGCCCACGGTTAGCAGCTGGCGTAGATCCGCCGTCACGGTGAGTGTCGTGGCAGCAAATGTGGTGGCGCACCCCGTGCACACCGGTCGCCCATGCAAAAAGGTCGTCACCGTGTCCCACTGAATGATATATGCCGAGATGTCGATGTTGTAGCCCGGGTTGACGTTGCCCGGCGGCAGCGACGGTGGTGAATAGTACACAACGGCCTGTGTGCCCGAGAGCACCACAATGTTGATCGCGTTCGGGGCCGCGGGAACTTTGCGCGGTATGGCTGTCACAGTCGCCGACACGGGGCTCGGCCCGTTGGCATTGACGGCGGTTGCACGAATGAAGTATGGCGTGCCCATCGTCAAGCCGCCCTGCAACACTTCCGTCGCGTTCGTAGGGATGTACACGCAGCGCTCGCAGGAGCCGCCGCGGGTGGTCATCGAGGCATCGTCTGGCGCAAGTTGCACGTTGCGGGCGCGCAGCATACCAACGGCTGACACTCGGAGCAAATCCACAGTGTACTGGTACCCCTTGGGCCACTCGTAGACAGTGACACCAACGGCTGTCGGGCCTTGGTAGGCGATGGGGTTGTTGTTGGCGTCGCCAAGGAAGAGTTGCGACACCGGAAGCGACGCCGACACCGTATCGCTCAGCACCGTGTACCACGTCCCACCAATGCGAATGGGTACGTTCGGAACTCCGTACTGAAAGCCAGCGAAGTTGCACACTTGTCCAGCGGAGCACGTCACATACAACTGACCTTGCACGACATCCACAGTACCCGGTAGCGCCTGCGCCGAGTACGCGCGGGTCACGGCCGCCGTCGAGATGGCGGGAAGGCCTTCGACGGCGACACGAACGTCCATGTCACCCGACTGCACATTGAGCGGCGGGGTCGTCGCACCGGCGTACGCCAGTTGAAACGTACCGCTAATGGCGTTGACTGGCTTTGTGTAAATGCCTGCGGTGCTTGTGGCGCTGAGTGTGATCGTTGTGCCACCGCTGCCACTGTCTATCGCCGAGCTCGCCAGATTGCCATAAACGTAGTTAAAGGAGATCGTAACGACCTGCGGCAAGGCGGCGACGCACAAAGATAGCTGCGTCGGAGCCGTCACCGTCACACCACCCGTTGCTACGTTGAGTGAAGCTCGCAGCCCAGCGGCCACCTCGCTTAGTAGCGCGTTGTACGCGTAGGTCGTCGTGATCCCGCTGGCTGTAATGGCGACGCCGCCCGCCGCGCCAGCACACGTGAAAGCGAGCACTTCTTTGCGGTAGCTTGTTTGGCCCGTCGTGACGATCGTTGGGACCGCACACGCGTCCGAGGATACCAGCACTGGCTGTGGCCCGAACTGGGTCGAGAAGGCCACCAAGAACGAGGTCCCCGTGGTCACCAACCCCGCGTTTGGAGTCACCATGACACCGCCATTAATCGTAGGCAGCGCGTTGAGCCACGTCTGTAGCGTAGCCAGAGATGTAGTGCCGACGACGACGGCGGAGGTCGTTTGGCCCTGGAACGACAGCGTGAAGCTCGTACACACAGCCGCAATCGCCACGCTCTGCGTTGTGTACGTCGGTGTGCGGAGCGTGCCTGACCACGCTAGGCTTGGGGCCATCGTTGTTACATGCTGCCGTGTGTAGAGCAGCGCGGGGTCCGCCTGGATGACCTGGCCCGGTGCCGCCGTAAACGTGGTGGCCGTGTCCCACGCCACCGTGTAGCTTGAAATAGGGGCGCCGTTGTCCGTCGCTGGTGCGTCAAAGGACACCCAGAGGCGATTGCCCGAGCTCAGGGAGCCGAATGCGATTCGGCGCACGTCGACGACGACGCCAGAGCCGGTGAGAGCAGTGGTGTCGTTGGCGCTGATGAGTGGCAGGTCGCCGCCCGTCACGACGTTGTCCGTGAACGTCACCAACCACTCGTAGCCGCCCTCGAAATCGGGACCCGAGCGCGTGACTGTGAGGGCGCCGATTGTCGATAGCGTCTGCAGCTTCTCTTGCACTGACGAGCCATCTCCGACGGACGCTCCTGGCGCGTTCCATGCGATGGGCGGTGTCACTGCCCCGCGAAAAGCAACAGTAAACGTGCCACCAATCTGGTTTCCGGCAACGACTTCCGTCACGACGACATTGCTACCTGTGCCGGCGAGGAGGTTCACGGGAGTCAGCAGTGGTGCATTGCCTTGGTACGTCAGGAACGTAATCGTCCACGTGTACCCGAGCTGACCGTCGGGCCCAGTTCGCGACACGAAGACGGAGCCGACCCACGACATTAGTTGCAAGATCGAGGCCATCGTTGCCGGCGTCGCGTCAAACGGAATCGGATCGGAGGCGCCGAGGAGAAAGCTGCCACTGAGCACGTTGCCGTTCACGAGCGTGGCTCCGACGCACAACGCACCTGCGACGGCCGCAAACGTCGCGTCGCTGCTGCAGATGAACTGGGGCATGTTGCCACTAGCTTGGTCAAACACGATGGTCCACTGGGTGCCACCCTGGCTATCGGGCAGCGACGCACTCACGTAGACATTGGGCCCAACGATGGGCAGGCGCGCTAAGTCCGCCTGCAGTGCAGCCGCAGTTCCAGACGCCGCCGAGTTAAATCCCGCCGTCAAGCCATTCGGGTGGGTGTACCTGACGGTCACTGCTGGCGTCGTAGGCACTAGCACGTTATTGACAAGCGTTTGAAAGGGCGTGCAGCCAGTTGTCGGGACAAGCGCGGGCACTGTATAGCGCGAGACACCATGCCCGATGAAGAAGAGATCGTAGATGGCACCGTTGGGTGCCAGTGTTGCGTCCGTGCTCTGCACGACGACAACCGCGTCAAGGTTCGGGAGGAGTTCCAGCGCGGCCTTGAGAGCGGCGGCACTCAGGTCGTAGCGCAGACACGCCGTCGTCTGCGGCCCGCCCGCGAACGTAAATGTCAGTGTGTATCCGCCGGTGGCGATGACGTTGGGCGCGGCCACGATGAGCCGTTGAACAGCGGTGTTTGTGCCCATGGCACTACCCAGGTTCTGGCTCTGGCTGAGTGTGTGCGGGGCGTTGCCCACAGTTGCGAATGCCGTGCACGTCGCACAGCCCGTCGTACTTTCGCGAATCTGTAGCGGCTGGATCTGCCCCGCAACGTTGTTGCTCACAAACGTGATGGAATACACGTAGCCATAGCCATAGTTGGCCGAGGCATCGCCGTCGCGGGTGACGACGATATCGCCGGCGACGAGGCCACCCGCAGCGACGAGGGCGGCTGCCACGGTAGCCGCAGGTGCATTCCAGCTGAGCTCCGCCGAGGTGTACGTTGGGTGCGTGAGGACGCCACCGGTACCCACGGTGTCCGAGTAGATGAGTTGGAATTGCCCCGCGGTTATTGTGGCCCCGGCAGTGATTGCAATCACTTGCACCGTTGGCTGGCGAATAGCGATCTTGCCTTGAACGCAGTTGGCGGACCCGCACGGACTGGCTGTCACCGTGACCGTCTGCACCTCTGAGATTACAGCCGCCGACGTCGTCACGGACTGCACTTCGAGCACGTGGCGCGCCGCTGTCTTAATCCGTTGGATCTCCGGCGCGTACAGGTCAAGACCGGCGCGGACGTTTGTCGGAGGTGGCGGCACTGCGCTCGGAATAATCGTTGCCGATGCCGTCCAAGGACTCGAGCCCAAGCTGGTTGTGGCCGCAACCTTCATGTAGTAGGGCTCTCCCGGCAGCAAGTTTGTCACCGTGACATTTGTGGAGGCAGATCCCTGCACAAAATTATCGTACACTGCAGCTGTGCCCGCAAGGCCACTGGCATCGACGGCAAGCACAGGCACGTCGCCGATCATTTGAGAGAAACGCACTGACCAGCTCAGCCCGCTGACTTTGTACACCGCAAGGTTAGAGCCGGTTGCACCGATGTAGGTGGCAGGCACAGCCGCGGACGCCGCCGAAGCCAGCGGCACCGTCGTGGCTGAGAAGAGGTTTGTGTTCATGCCTTGGCGCACTGGTGTCAGCGTGACGGTACCGGCCCCAAAGTTCTGACGATTGCCGACGGAGAGCGCGCCGATGTCGCCCATGACGAGTGGACCAAGGAAGTAAACAGTGTACACGAACCCGTTGGCTGCCAGAACGGGGTCTGTTCGCGCTGTGACCGTGACGCCAGACGCCACCCCCAGAAGCGTGTTGAAGGCCGTTTCCATCGCCACTTCAGAAGCGCTCCAGAGCACAGTCGCGAAGGCGCCATTGAGCGTGATTCTGTAAGTTCCGCCGGCCGTGATGTCGCTGTTGGGGTTCGCCACGACAATTTGGTACACAGCAAATCCTTCGTTCAGAATCGAGTACACTTGTGAAACCGCGTAAGCGGTGACGGACCCAAGAAGGTCACCCGAGTACGGCGCGTCGAACGTGAGCTGGTTGCTGCCGACACCGCCGGGGAGACTGGACGCTATCACTGTCACCGAGGAGGTGGCAGCAAACGCTGTGCACCCAGAAGTGACGACGGTGAGCATCGGCAGTGTTCCAGCAAGCGCTGGAGATACAAACGCCACCGTAAACACGAATCCATTTGGAGCCCTAGCCGGGTCAATGTCGCGCGATACCTTGGCATTGTTGGCCCCGATCGTGCTCAGGCCGGTGAGTGCCGTTTCCATCGTCGCCGCTGGAGCATTATACGCAAGGCAGGTCGTGGTCGTCTGTCCAAGAAAGCTAAGCTTAAAGGACGGAGTGCCAGCGATGGCGACAGTGGCGTCCTGGACAAGAACTTGCTGCACTGTGTAGCTGCCACCGCTATCAACCACCTGGGCCTCAATACGCCGCGAGCTACCTCCGACTTGCGACCAGCCGTTCGTGCAGGTAGCTTCTGTGACGACGGTCACCGGCGCCACCAAAGCAAACGAGGAGCCGACAAAGTACAAGTCGTATGTGTACGCGGGCACGCCGTTGCGAATCGTGTCCACTTGGATGGACGGTAGGCCCGAGACGACTGGCGAACACAGCCCCGTCCCAAACGAGAAGGGCACTAGCGGCGCTACGTCACCGAGAACGCTGCTCAAATCCACGTTGAAGTTGCCGGAGAAAGCGATGGCGTATTCGAAGCCGTAGCCAGAGGCGGCGGTGCCGTCGCCTGAGCTTCGTACCGTGATGTGTCCGCTAGGAACGTTGGCGAGGCTGTTAAGAGCCGTCTGAAGGTCCGCTGCCAAGAGGCCGTAGTTGAGGCACCCCGTCGCCGTTGTGATCCCGTTGTTTGTGAAGGCGAGGCGGAAGTACCCGTTGACACCATTGATGACGGGGGCGTTGGATGTGAGCACGAGCAGTTGAACCTCCGTCGTTGAGGTACCCGACCCGTGCAGGGACACAAGGACGTCGTCCCCCCAAGCCGTGGTCAGCGCCGTTTGAATGGATGCACTGGTATCACCCCACTTGAGGCAGGCCGATCCGACGCTGTTTAAGGAAAGTGCGTAGTATCTAAGATTTGGCTGAGGCGACGGGGTCATCAAGAAGGAATAACGTACCCACTGGGATCAGACACATAGCCCGAGTCTGTCGAGAGCATGATGCGCTGGTGAGCAACGGTGCCACCGTTGAGCGTTGTAGCCACTGTAATAACGGCGTCTGCTGGCTTGGCACAGGATGCAGATGATACGACGAGCGGTGCGACGTCGCCGAGGACGGGAGAGCCACCGAAGTACACCGTGTAGACGTACTGGGTGTTAGGACCGACCACAGTCGCAGGGCTTCGTGTCACAGAGATGGTCGTCGCCGATCGAGTCGCATCGATGGAGGTGAGAAGGCCATTGAGCGTCGTTGCGAGCGCGGACGTTTCCAATGGCAAACACGCTGCTGAAGTAGTACTGATGCCTTGATACACCAGTGTCACCTTGAACGAGTTGACGCTGGCTAGGTTTGCAGCTGTCCACGACGCCGTGGGCATTGCCACTGTAATCGTTTGCACCTCGATACCTGTCCGCGCAACTGTGTAGACGTCACCACCCACCCGCAGTTGGTTGCCTGGAAACACGAGCGATGTCAGCGGTACGGCACTCGTGACTGTCGGCGAGAGACTTTCAACAGAAAAGGTCGAAGTCGCCAAGACGCCCGTGACAGGCACATCGCCGTTGGACCCAACGAGCGCATTTGTCGGGGGCGGTCCAAAGCGGATATGGTCCCCGGGAGCGAAGTACTGCGTGATGTCGACACCAGCGATTGTTGCCACGGTGCCATCTTGCGCGATCGTCGCAATGGCGTTGGGAATACGGTACAATGAAAGCTCATCGCTCGTGACGGCCACCTCGCTCACGGTTGGCAGCGCTTCGATGGCGTCCTCAAGGATCGACGCCGACGCACTGTACGTGATGGGCGAGGTCTTGGCGCCACCTAGGGTGAGCGCAAAGTTGCCCGTTAGCGGCGCTTGGCCGTTGGTCACGACGATGATATTGGCAGCATGGAGCGTGCCCGTTAGCGAGGGGTACGTGACTGTGAGCGGATCCATATTGCCTGTGCCTGGAGGAAATGTGTAGCCGCCATAGGCCCCGGGGTTCTTGAGAAAGACAACACGCCACCGGTACCCCCCGCGAGTACCGTCGTTGGCAACTGCGACGCCGTCCCACCCGCCGGCGCACGTCGTTGTCGTGCACCCAACAGCGATGGACGGAATCTGAAACTGTGTGACGCGGACCCGCCCAAGAGTATTCATCTCATTGAGCTTTCGCTCGAGGCGGTCGGCGCTTTCGGCGAAAAGGATTGAGCGCGGCCCGCCCGTCGAGTGATAGTCAATTGTAAAGGTGCCACCCAGCGGCACCGACCCGGCTTGGGTTTCGGTAACGGTCACTTGGCACTGACACGTCGGTGCCGTCATGAAGGCAACTAGCAGCGGTGCAATGTTGCCCGCACCTGGCGGTGTCATGCCCGGGTTGGCAATGAACCTAATCAGCCACGACACGGCACCATACTGCCCGATGACTGTGCGCGTCACGCTGGTAATGCGCCCGCCGGTCCAGATGCCCGTCTCGAGACTCGCATCGGACGCCGCTTGAAGCGCGCGGGCAACGGCACTTTCTTGGGCGTTCCAGGGCAACACCATGGTCAAGGCCAACGTCCCAGCGGGAAGCCCACCAGCCATCGCGGCACAAATAATGTCAACGACGTCGATGCGCGAGGGCGTAGCTGCCACGACGGTAAAGACGCATGACGCGTACGTCGCAAGGTAGAACTGGTCTCCCGCTAGGAGCGTCGTTGGCAGCGCCGGAACGGGTGTCGTCAATACGAATGCACCGACGGTCAGTGCACACGTCGAGCCAGGCGTGGCGCCTTCGCATGTGGCCGCCAGAACCAGCCGCGCCTCGACGCCTGGGTCGCCCGTCACCTTGAAAACGCTAAAGCTGGAACGTAAAATCACGCCGTCGACTGCAACCCCGCAGGGTGCGGTGCCGGCGTCGCAGATGGCAATGCCCACGGTGGTCGCCACGAGGTTGTTGGTGCCCACGGTCAGCGGTGGGACGTTGCCCGGTGCGTTGCACAGGTTATTGAGTGAGTCATGCTGCGCACAGGGCTCCTTGTCGTACAGAAACGTGATGGTCCACGTGTACCCACCCGTGAGAACGTTAACCGCGCTGCGCGTGACGGCGACGGTGCCTACGTTGGTCATGGCCTGCAGAATCTCTTGCATTGACTGGCCGTTGCTCTGGCTTTGCACCGCGTTCGCCCACGCATTGTGAGCAATTGGGCCGCTCGTCGCTACCAACTGGCGTGACAAGTATGGACTTAACGTCGTGTCCAGCTGCAATGTGAAGGTGCCTTTGAGAGGCCCGACGCCTGGCCGCGACGTCGCAACCGTGCATGTTGAGGATCCGTCGTTGGCCGTGTTGGTGAGACCTTGCGGGAGGCACGACAGCTGCAGCCCCATGCTTGTGAGCGGGCCCACCTGCCGCCCCCACGCCTTGGAGTACCCCGTCTCCCACGTGTCTGTCCACGCGGCGGGCGGTCCGACCCAGTTACCCGGCGTGTATACGGTATGACTGGATGTCGGATCTTTCCACACCGACGAGTAGAAGGTGATCAACCACTGGTACCCGCTCACTTGTGTCAGAGTGTCTGGAACCCCCGACGTCGGCCCGAACGGCCCGACCCGGGACACCACCACTTGCGACGGCTGGATCGAGTTGAGGTTGTTGAGCTGAGTCGCAACCTCCTGAACGCTGGCGGCGTACGAGATAGGACCGGTTGTCTGGCCGTTGTACTGGAGTTGGAAGGTCCCGCCGATTTGATTGCCGGGCACAAGTTCGTTAGTCGTGATAGAGGCACCGGCTCCGTTGAGGTTCGGCCGCACGATCGTGATGAGCGGCACGTTCCCGCCCGTGTTAGCGTCGGTGTACGTGATGTACCAAGTAAAGCCATACGCCCGTGTGGGCAATGATCGAAACACGCTCACGGTGGTCCATCCAAACTGCGTCTTCAAAAAATTTTCAAGAAGCGTGTCTTCGACCGTAGGCCCAGAGAGGATGTCGTCCGCTTTCGTGTTGGTGCCGAGTTCACACACAACTTGTGATTCGACGCCGTTGAACGAGAGCGTGAACGAACCCGAGAGCTGGTTGCCATCGACGCTGCCCAGCGACGGTGCCAACAAGTGCGTCGCGTCCTCTACTACAAGAACTGGAGCCGTGGCGCCCGCGGCGTTGAGAAGGCTGCTTGCAAACGTCATCGTCGGTACGTTGCCGCCGCGATCGAGAAAGGTGATGCTCCACGAATAGCCGCCCGACCAGCGTGTCGCAGGGATCGGAAACATTGTGCGTGTGACGGCAACAGCGCCCCAAACGCCCTCGGGAGTGTTGCCGACGCCCTGCAACACCGTCGCCATCGCCGTCGGCGTCACATCGAACGGCATTGCAGGCGTCGTAAAACTCATACCGTCGGATGCGCGAGTTAGTGAGAGCGTGAAGGTTCCGTATACCATGCTGCCCGTGGTAGTACGCGTTACGGTGCACGTGGGTGTGCCACTAGAGACCGCGATTGCCGAAGCGTCGCACGTCATGAGCGGAACGGTGCCCGTACTGCTAAGGAAGCTCACTACATACGACATGCCGATAAAGCTCAATGTGGCGACCGGCGTCCCCACTACATTCACGGCTTTGTTGAGCACGTTGAGGAATTGCGCGCCGACAATGGAGTCCAGCTCGGGATACTGCGGTCCACCCGCTCCTTGTTCCATAACAAGGTTTGAGATCGGTGGCAGCACGGTCGCTCGATACACAGCAAAGCTTCCGCCAGAGAACTGGGAGCACAGGGCGCCAACATTGGAGGGTTCAATGGGCAGTGACGTGGCCGTGGGCGTTCGGAGAGCGTACACGCAGGCCCCGATTTGTACCACGGCGCCTGCGGCGAGCGAGCCCGTGAGATCACTCGAGACGGTGATGGCGGTGCCGTCGAACGCAGTGGCGCACGCTGAGCAGAGCGGTGCGCCAGTCGGTGCACAGGCAGCGCTGATCCCAGGAAAGGCTCCAGCCGTGACACTCGGGTCCGAATACTGTTCGCATGTGTAGAAGAGGCGGAAGACAGACGCCGGACCGTACACAGGGTTGCTCCCCGCCTGTGTCTCTGTCGCGAGAGTCTGCATGGGGCTCTGAAGCGGGCCCAGCCAACTCTGGATCTGCAACTGCGGCATGTTGCCCGAGCATTTCACGCCGGTGAACGTCACCGTGAAGACTACCGTGAGCAGGTTGTTGGCGGCAGTGGACACGCGGGTGACCGTCACCGCTTCCTGGACGTTGGCGAGACTGCTGATGGCATTGACGAGGTTGGACGCGCCGGTCGAGTCGGACAGCGCCGTCATCGCCGTTGTCGCATCAACAGCCGGCGACACCATTTGGCTCGCACAAAAGGCACACAACGAAGTATCGAGACTGAGACTTATAGAGCCTGTAATGTCCGCGTTCGTCGCGATGCCCGAAAAGACGGCTGTGAATGTCTGCACTTCATTGACCCGCGTGGTGCCCACGAGCACTGTTTGCACCTCAGGCGTACTTGCCAGCGATGTGCGGACGCCTTGGACCTCATTGATCACGGTACCAGTCAGTACGATACTCTGCACCTCGTTGCGGTCAGTCGCCGTCGTTGTGACCGTTTGGATTTCGTCCACAACCGTGGCGCAGGAGGTGGCGACTGTCTGGACCTCGTCGACGCCCGTCACCTAGGATAGCTCCTGAGCCATTGATGCCCCCGACTCCATTTACCGTTGTGCGCACCGTCTGGCGCTCGTTGGTCACGGCCACGGTTGCTTCGATGTACTGCGTCTCGGACACAGGTGGCGCGGTCACCGCCAGGTTCTGAACCTCGTGGACGATAGGCAGGGTCAGCGTCTTTGCACGCCCGCTTAAGTAGCTCGAGTTGTCGTCGTACGAGAAAGTGTACGAGGCCAGCGGCAGCCCGCCGTCGTAGGGGGGCGTTTGCCACGTTGCCAGGACGCTGGTAGCACTGACGCTTGTCAGTGCAAGGCTGCCGGGTGCGCTTGGGAGCTGATTGCTCAGAGCCGCCGACGGTGGCGTCGTCGCTGCAGACGGGCCGGCACCGAGACCATTAAACGCTGTGACCCGCACATAATACGTCGCGCCAACCACGAGGGTCGGCGAGACGACACCGGTCAGCACGTTGTTGCCGCCGATTTGGAACTGCAGGCCGCTGTAGACGCTCTCGCTTGCGGCTGGCGAGTCGAATGCCGGCGACATATCCCATTCAACAACGTAGTACGTGATTGGTCGCCCACCGTCGCCACCGAACACCGGCAGGTTCACGGACGGTGGCTGCCACGTCACGAGGTAGCCGGAACTGCTGAGCACGACGAGCTGCGGTGCAATTGGCGGTCCTGGACGTACGTACTGCGGCAGCGCCGACGCCGGCACGGACGTCACGAACGCGCTGCTCCCCATGTCGTTGACGGCAGCGATTCGCACAAAGTACTGAATCTGCGCTGAGATCGGGATATTGAAATAGAACGGCCCAGTGGCCGCCGGCGCCACAGGTACCACGGCGAAGTAGTCGTACCCTGGGGACGTCACGCTGGAGAAGGCCTGGTTCATGTCCCACTGGATCTTATACGACGTGACAGGCGACCCGGCGAGGGCCGCAGGCGGCGACCAGACCACTTTGAGGAGCACGTGTGAGAGCACAATAAGTTGAACGTTCGTCGGCCCCGACGGCCGTCCGCGCGGAGTTTCGAACTGCGGCTGGCCCCAGGCCCCCGGGCCCCATCCCTCGCTGTTGCGGGCGCGCACTAAAGTCAAGTACGGGACACCTGTCGCGAGTTGTGGCACGACTGTCGAGCTCGGGCCGCTGGCGACGAGCATCTGACAGACCCCTGGGGCGCCGGCGCTTTCGCAAAAGAACGCCGGCTGCGCGCCTGGCGAGTTGATGGACGCAGCGATGGCAACGCCAGCGCCAGTGAGCCCGCTCCCATCGGGTTGAATGAGCTGCACTTCCGATGCTACTTCGCTAACAAAGGTGACGAACCAGCTGCTGCCGAAGCCGTTGGGACTCTGGGTGACGGTGACGGCCGAAACGGTGTCGAGGGCAACGAGGGCGCTCTGCAGCTCCACCGCTGATGCGTTGAACGGAATCGGTTCCGTCTGCTGGGCCATGACAACGCCGTTGACACTGAGAGGCACTGTGAGGCAAAACGTGCCTCCGATAGGGGCGACGCCATCCTGGGCCGTGGAGACATAAATGCCAGGACTCGTGCCGCCCCAGTTGTCGCTTGTTGCAACATCCAGCGGTGGTACGTCGCCGACGTGAGTGTCACCAAACGTGATCGTCCACTGATACCCGTTGGCGCTACGAAAGACGGGAACGGGGATCGTCGTTGCCACGCTCTGGCCACCAGCTGTGATGGTAATTTCGGCACCTGCGAGACCTGTAATAGTATACGGCTGTCCAGCAATCGTGATGGCGTTGCCTACTGCAAAGCCACAGCACGTTGTTACGTCGGTGATCGGTAGTTGCGCTGTGGCCTTTGTAGCAGCCAAGATCACGTAGAGCCCCGGAACGGAAGCCATTGTTGTTGAGCGGGTCACAGATACTGTGCCGACACCGGGCACGAGTTCCAGCAAAGTCTTGACGGAGCCGAGGCCTGTTGCCGGCGCATTCCAGGCAATGTTGCCCGTCCACTGCCCAATGAAGCCGAGTTTGAAGTATCCACTGAGGCTTGGGGTCGACGCAAAGTTCGTCAGAACTTGAATCTCCGGTAGGCCTCGGACGGCGGACGTGGTAATCGTCTGAACCACTGGCGTCCCCGCGGCGCGAAACCACTCGACTCGATAGGCGTCGACAGGTGCGCCACCCGAGGTCAGTGGGGGCGCCCACGACACAGCGAGGGCTGTCGGGCTGGATACGGTAGTTGTCACGTTGAGTGGCGGCCCCGGCTGCGTCCTGGGCACGCCTCTAGCGAGTGGGCCTCCTGGGGGGCCGTAGCCGACGCTATTGTAGGCGATGACGCGGGCAAAGTACGGTACACCAGTGGGGAGGCCCTGCACACGAAGCGAGAAGGGGTCGGTGCCCTTGACCTTTTCAGCAACAGCCACCGTTGCCTGCGTACCCGTGAGCGTCGTCGACACCACTTGCATAGGGAAGATGTTTCCTGAGCCGGCCACGATGTCGTTCTTGATGTGTGCAAAGGTAACGGACCAGCACGCAGTGCCCAGCGCAGAGTTAAGCGTAGCCTTTGTGACCTTGGCCGTGTATATGGCTGTCGTGGCTTCGAGCGCTCGTTGGACCTCGAGGGCGGAAGCGGTCGTCGCGATCGGGACCGTCCAAACGCCGTCGAACGAGAGCACGAACGAGCCCGCAATGGGCGAACTTGCCGTTGTGAAGATGTCCTGCACCTCATACGTAAAGTCGCCGACAACGAGGTCGTTGAATCCCCGGGCCACCTCAAGCACTTGCATCAGGGGGAAGTCGCCCTGCAGCATGGTCCCGTCAGCACGCAGCTGTGCGAGGTCTCCAGGGTTGGCCGAGAACGTGATGCGCCATGCTGTGCCCCACCCGAGGTTGAAGCGCGCTACCTGCACCGGTGTGCCTACAACGTTGCTGTTGCCGGTGATAACCACCAGCGCCGCAGTCATCTGTGCCGCTGAGCAGTCGAACGGCAGAGGGCCCGTAACTTGGCCACCAAACGCCAGCGTGAATGTCCCACCCTGCCCTGCCGCACTTGTTGACACATCTTAGTTGAGGCGCCCCCAACGTTCAGACCTACCTTCGAAAGCTCGTCGACACCTGCTGGACTTCGGCCACTTGCACCACGTTTCTTGACCCCGCGACGCCGCTAGTGAAGTCGAGCGATGACGCCCACTCAACCTGGTAGCCAGTCACGGAGGCACCACCGTCGGTGCGTGGCCGCTGGTATCGCACGTCCAACCAGTTGGCGCCGTGGGCGTAGTCGAATGTGACGCCAAGCGGGGGCGACGGAAGGACGGCGTTGACGGCGGTGACCGCAACGGCGACTTCGCTGGCGGGGCCGGAGCCGGCGGCGTTGGCTGCAGAGATTCGTAGCGCATAAGGGGCTGCGGCGTTGAAGCTGTTGTACCAAGGTCCGCTCGCGGTAAAGGGCACTCCTGGTTTGCGCGTGTACTGCACGATCGACAGCTGCGCTGCGATGCCGTCGGCAGCCACGTTTAGCGACGCAACAAGCGGTGGCAGCACCCGACGGTTGTAGTTGGTGCCCCAGAAGGTAATGGAGTGAACGAAGCCCGCGCCAACGGCCGTCGACTGCACTGTCACGCCATCTACGACAGTAAGCGCCTCCAGTGCGGTTGCAATCGTCGTCGTCGTTGCGGACCACGGTAGTGGTGTCGCGATGGTTTCGCCCATGATCGACAGTGAATAGGTCGTGCCCGTACCAAGGGACGCGGCCGACGTCGCCGTCAATGTCAGAGTTTGCACCATAGACGGGTTGCCAAGTGTGATTGAGTTGGGTGCAATGAAGTACGGGCGCTTTGTGCGCAGACGCGGTTCGAGGCCCGAGAACGAAAGCCCGGGGAGAGCGTCGATGCTGGCGAGGTTGGCGTGGAACGACTTGAAAACAATCGGGTAGCGGTACCCACCGGCACCGATATGCAGCGATCCCTGAGCAATCGGACCTTTGAGCACCCCCGTAAAGGCCACGGTGTTGAGCGTCACGGCGGTTGCAACGAATTCACTCCACATTCCATCGGACCATGTGAACCAGAAGTGGTCGCCCACAAGGAGGAGCGGCGACAGATCCGTCGTCGTAACCAGGTAGTTCCGGTACACGGCAGTTGCAGGAAGAGATGCCACGACCGCTGATCCCGCAAATACGGAAGCAAGCGTCACTGTGACGCCGTCGCCAGCCACCAACTGCACAGTGTACGACGCCCCGCCGATCGACAGCACGTCGCCGAGCACAATGCCACTGGATGGGGTCACCACGATGGTTGCCACGCCTGTCGAGGCCGTGACAAGCGCAATCACCTGACTGTAGGTCGAAACAAACCCCGGCGCCATCGATGTTGACCTCAGCAGCGTACCCACAGATGCAGAGACCGTCCCTCCTGCAACGACGTTGTCAGCGAGTACAATGTCCCCAGTGGAAACGGATGCAATCGTGTGGGACTCGACGCCGAATCTGATCAAGTCGCCGGCGGCAACGAACATGCTCGGATCGATGGCTTCGCCTTGGTAGAGAACGGACGTCAAGATTGTCGAGCCCGCCGTCGCTGTCACAGTGAGTGCCAGCGATGTGTACCCGATTTGGTTAACGTCGTTTGGTACGTTGGTTAGCGGGATCACCACGTTGATATTGTACAAATCCTCGAGCGCAGAGACGACCTTGTTTATCGTCGCCGCGACACCGATCGGGCCGGTCTCAGCATCGTCCACAGCGATAACAAAGTCCCCGCGCAGACTGTTGAGCATCGATGTCGACACGAACTCAACGACAGGAAAGGATTGCATCACGGCATTCGTACCCGTGAGGTATGCATCGTTGATGACAATCACATCGATCGGGTCTGGCATCGACGCCGCAAATGTCACCTGCCACGCCCGTCCGTTTGCACCATGTCGGTGTGTCGTCACTGAGATACTACCGGCACTCGTGGGTGGGACCATTGCGGCGAGCGCCGCCGTCAATGCCGCCGCCGACGTCGCTGTTGCACTCAGTGGCGGCGACACTTGGCCACCGTACATGAGAGCAAACGTGCCTCCCAGCGTCGTGTCGGCGTTGGCGATGAGCGTTTGAATCGCAGGAGCACCGGCGACGCACGGCCCTTCGTACGTGATAGTCTGCACCCGGCTCCGTACGGCGACTGCTGGTGCCCACACCGAGCAAGGGGCCACACCAGCGTTGACGACGCGCAAGGTGGGCCATCGACCCGTCGGGTAGTCCCCCTGAAACACGATCTTATACGTAGGCATATCGAGGAGCGTTAGACTCCGCACGTCGCCGGTAAACGATGCGCACGGTACCGTCGGATCAAAGTCGGTCACGGCGATCGTTGTGGCTTGGGCAGTTGCCGCCGTCGCAATCTTAAAGGTACATACGTCTTGCGCCGCGTTCCGGGGATTTCTTTGCACGCGAATGACGGCGTTGAGTGCCAGAGCATTTTTCTGGGTAATCGTAAGGCCAGGGCTGCCTGTGCTCACGACAGTGAGGAGCCCCGTCGAGCTTGAGTAGGCCGAGATGTACTCCGCCTGACTGCCCGGCAAAACCACCTGCTTGAAGACGCGACGTGCCTCAACCGACACAGTGCCCACGTTCGGAAGCGCCTCGAGAAGTGTCTTGAGCGACTGGGCTGCCCCGGTGGCAACAGCGTTATAAGGAATACATGTTGTCGTCTGGGTGTCCAACTGCAGCTGGAACGATCCACCGGTGATTGTAGTTAGTGCAAAGAACTGGAGAATCTGCGTGGCCGACGCCACGCCTGCCACGAACGAGTTGCAGTTGGCGGTCGCGCTCATCGTCACGCAACTATAGTGCGCTGGAAACGTCGGCGGCGTCGCGACAGAGACGGCGTACGATGTGATCGCAGCGCCAGTGGCCACGGAAGTCAGAGACGACACGACGGCGAGGCCCTGCGCCGTCGTCAAGTCGATGGTCGTCACGTCGTTGTCGCCGTACGCCGTCTGCGGGAAGGTGACGAGCCAGCGGTACCCATAAGGACCCGGCGACGCCCCCGTCGTATCCTGAATGTGCAGCGCGAAGGTACCTGCGAAGCTTCCAGTCCCGGTAACCGTGGGCGTTACGGAGATCGCGGCATCACCAGTCTGTGGTGCGGTTGCCACGGTAAACGACACTTGGTTGACGACGACGACGGTGCCGACAGGCAGTAAATTGGCTTGTGGCGCCAAGAGCGGTGTGCCCAACGCCAGCGTGCCAAGGGACACCGAGTAGCTCGTCACAGCGTTCGCTCCGGTGCCGCCGATGACGAAGATGAGCCGCGTTGACGTCACCGGTCGCATATTGGGAAGTCGGTTGATCGCAGCCGCAAAGGTGGCTGCCGAAGCGTTGAACGAGAGTAACTGCGTCGTGTGCGAGCCGTAGGTGAGTTGGAATGTCCCTTGCATGTCGTTGGCGACACTATTAAAGACATCGACAGCGACAACAAGAGCGCTGCCAAAGGTTGCATCCGACGTTGCTTCGATCTGGTACGTCGTGATGGGGCTGCCACCGGCGTCGACGGGTGGCGCAAACGTCACACTAAGCTGGGAGTACGACGCAGCGGTCACCGACGTCAACATCGGAGCTCCAGGCCGCTGCTGGGCACTTGCCAGAAGCGTGGCCGCGCCCCGCCCATATTGCTGCAGCAAGTTCGATCCGGGGCTCCATCCCATGTCGTTCTGTGCTAGCGCGCGCACGGCCATCGGCGTGCCGGCCGTAGCAACTGGAACGATGACTTCGAACGCGCTGGGAACGCCTGCCGTGACTCTAGTGATGGCAACTTGCGCGCCTGTGCCTGTGAGAAAGTTGCCCGCCATCGTCAAAAGCGGCAGCTGCCCCATGTTCGAAGTGAACGTCACAAGCCATTGGTAGCCGAGTCCAGCCACAAGGCGGGTGACGTTGACGGTGCCGATGGTGGGAATCGCCTGCAGCTTGGTTTGGACGTCCGACGCGAGCTCGTTGTACTTGATGAGAGCGCCGAGGGTCGGCGTTGCCTGGTAGTAGGTACCAAAGTTGACGTAAAAGTACCCGCCGATGGGTCCTGCGGTCGCCGACGTCGTGATGGACTGTACCTCGAAGACAGCGCCGCCAATCGTATTCGATGAGATGACGGAACGAGCCGTGAAGTCCGGGAGAACGCCGACGCTCCCAGGGACCGGTGCCAACGTCGCAGAGCAGGTGGCACACGCGGCTCCATATTCATCAAGCAACACGGCATCGACGCGGAGGCAGGGCGACGACGGGCAATTAGTTGGTCCTAGCGATACGAGCGTGATCGCCCAAACGTAGCCAAGCTGTGCCGTGGGGCCTTGTCGCGATACCACCACAGACCCGAGACCCGGGAGCGATTCAAGAAGCAGCTTCATCTCGAGCGCCGTGGCGTCGGCGCGCACAGTCACCTTCTTGCGGCGCAGAAGCGTGGCCTGGTTGGTGCTCGAGAGAGGCCAGGGCGTTGCCACGGCGTCGTTGCTGATGAGGCCGAGCGTGAGACTCGCTAACGTAATCGCGTTCACGGTGAACTCGAGGCCGCTGATTTGGATGTCGTCCCCGACGGCCAACACAGATGTGTAATCGGCGCCGGTCGCGACGTTGGCGCTGCCTTGGGTTACAGAGATGCGTCCGACGGCCGTGTCGTAGACATACACTGGCACGTTGCTGGCACCAAGAATGGATTTGGTGTCGAGCGGCAGCTGTGTGTCTGTGAACGGCGCCGTGGCGTGCACACGGAAGCGCTGGCCGCCAATGCGTACTACGTCGCCGCGGCTCACAAGACCCACGAGCGAGTTTGCGGCCGTGGTCGCGACGGTGCGAGACCCCGCGTCGACGCTGACCGTGACGGCCAACGCCACCCAGTTGCCTTCAAAGCCGATAGAGAAGTCCATAGTCCCAGTGACGCCCTTAGATAGGCTGGACTCTGTGGTCATGAGCTGCCACACCTCCGGTACAAATCCTGCTGTGCCTGGCGTTGTGTGAGCGCCAGCGAGGGAGACTGTCGTCGTCGCGGGTAAGAAAGGCGCACACACCGTGCCGACGAGCACGTTCGGCTGTGGTCCATTCACGAGCGCAGGACCGGTGAAAGTTATCGTGTAGACGTAGCCCTGGGGCACAGCTCCAAAGGCGGAGCGCGACACTGCGACGCCGTCAATGTTGGGCAGGGTATCAAGAGCAAGCGCAAACTGCTCCGGTGTCGCGTTCCATGAAAGGCAGTTGGGCGTTGAGTATGTCCCGTGTGAGTTCGTAAAACTTAGTGCATAAGTACCCGATGTGATCGGGCCGTTGGTTGCGGAGATGGCAAACGTCTGCACATCCAGCACCCGACTCGCGATGTCAATTTGGTAGCCGAGTACGGGTTCGCCGTTGCTGCCGAGAGGCAGTATATCAGACGGCGGCAGCACTTGCACACGTAGAGCTGTCTGGTTTTCAGCATACACGTAGACATTGCGGGGCACGCCAGGTACGTCCTCGGGATAAAACACAGCCGCCCGTACTGTAGGCAGTAGCACCAGGGCAAGTACAAGAAGAAGGAAGGCCATAGAGAGGCATGGCCGCGAAGCCTCGAGGCGCAGCATGCAGGCGTCTCCTCGGCACCACGTCCGTCGAGATCCGATGTGAGTTTCGACGACCCTTCGAGCACACCTTCCATATCCGGATACCAATTTTAGCCGATCAACGACCTCAACAGCTTAAGCACGAGGCATCAGCCGTGCGAGACCTGCCCCCCGTTCCCAGGCCTGCGCTCTTGACAGCGGCTCTCGTCCGCTGCCACGCCGTACGCCACTGTATGCATCTCCGAGGTTGCCATCAAGTTGACTTGTTAAAATACCCTACAATGAGTGGACAAATTCCAGAAATGAGTGTACATTTTACACTTGGAAGTTCAATTTTGTTAAATCCACAGCAGCGAGTGGGAGTTCTACTGCAGCCGCCGCAAGCACCCGACAAGGAAGCCCCGCGAGGCTGGCGCTCCTCGTGAAGGAGCGCAAGCTTCTGGATCCGAGGAGCGCAAGGGCAGTGCTCAAGGCTTTTTCGGCTGGGAAGAGCATGGGCCGGTTGGTCTATCCGGACATTGGATTCTATTTTTGCTTCAAGGAGGATGGAACACTACCATGTCCTGGAACGGATCGGCGAAGGCTCCTTCGGAAAGGTGTACCGCGGACGCCGCAAGTACTCTGGCCATGTCGTTGCGCTCAAGTTTGTATCGAAGCGTGGGAAGAGTGAAAAGGATCTCAAGAACCTGCGCCAGGAGGTTGCCTGGGAGCACGAGAGTTGTGGCTGATTGCACTGGTAGATCACAATACTGCGCAAACTCAACCATGCCAATGTCATTGCCATGCTCGACTCGTTCGAGACTGAAGCCGAGTTTTGCATGGTGACCGAGTATGGCCAGGGCGAGCTCTACCAAATTCTTGAGGACGACCGCCAATTGCCCGAAGACGAGATCAAGAAGATCGCCGTGCAGCTTCTTCAAGCCCTCTACTACCTTCACTCGAACCGCATCATTCACCGTGACATGAAGCCGCAGAACATCCTCGTCGGCACGAAACAGCAAATCAAGCTCTGTGACTTTGGCTTTGCCAGGGCGATCTCGGCCGACACAAATGTGCTCACGTCCATCAAGGGCACGCCGCTCTACATGGCCCCGGAACTCGTCAAAGAGCAGCCATACAATCACACGGTCGACCTTTGGTCTCTCGGTGTCATTCTGTACGAGCTTGCGGTGGGCCAGCCACCCTTCTATACGGACAAGATCGTCACCTTGATCCAGCTCATTGTCAAGGAAAACGTAGCATACCCGCCCACGATGAGCCCCGAATTCAAAGACTTCTTGTCAGGCCTGCTGCAAAAAGATCCTGCGAAGCGCCTCAGCTGGCCCGACATCCTCCAGCACCCGTTCGCGTGTGAGACATCGTTGCAAATGCAGGCGCGCCAAGCGCTGGAAGCGCAGGTCCGCCGCCTTCCAAAATTCTTCGCTGAACCCGTGCACAAGAGCGTCGAGTGGCGAGCTGTGGACCCTGAAACCGGCCAGCCTCAAGTCACAAACGAGACGCCAGGCAAAGCGCCGCAAATACAGATTGCTGCCTCTACACCGCCAGCGATCTGGGCCACACACGAAGCTGCCCTCGCATCGACACTGTCATGGACGGCCTTCGTCATGTCGCCATCGCTAGCCAACGACGTTGCCTCAGCGAGCACCGGCACGAACCCCGACGACACCCGGCACATGCTGTACGTCTTGCACCGCGTGCTCTACCAGGCGGCCAAGGCCCCGGACCCGGTCGCTGCCGACGTCCGCGAGGCCCTCGCGGCGCTGCGCCAAGCTCTATTAAAGCAGGTGCTTGCCTTGCTGCAGAAACAGGACGCAGACACGACGCTGCAAGTGGTGCGGGTCCTCGTGGTGCCGGCGCCCGTGGTCGCCGTTGGCGACGAGCTCGCAGCCATCGATAGTTGTCTCTCGCATGAGCACGTGGCCGTACACACCAAGGTGCTCAAGTGGTTTGGGGCGTTGCTGGCATCGCACGGCGCCGCCGTGTATGACGCGCTTCCCAGCAGCCTCGTGGGTCGCATGTGTCAATGCCTGGAGTCGAGCGACGTAGCCGTCTTCGCTGTCGCGACACTAGTACATCCGACCGAAGGCTACGCTGACGTTTGCGCAACGCCGTTCCCCGTAACAGGCCCAAGCTCGCAGGCAGCAATGTCCAAGCTCAAGGCGGCGTACTCGACACGCATTCAGACGCACACGATGGTCGCAAATGCGCTGCTACAGCACGGGCTCCGGGCGTTGCTTCAAGTGCTTCTCCGCGAGGCAGCTCGCGAAGGAAGTTCCGACGACGATGACCAAACGCCCCTCGCGAGCGTGCTCAAGATCATCGGCCACTGCGCGCGGGCGTCGGCGCCGTTCTCGAAGAAACTGCTGGCCGACCACGCCTATAGCCTCGTGCAAGTACTACTTCCGTGTCGTAGTTTCAACGTGTACGAGCGCTTCTTTGCGCTGGAGCTGCTTGCCGTCGCACAGCGGCGCGGCCTCGCGTTTTCACTGCCCGCTGTTCTCGACACCACGCTGCATGCAACTACGCATCCCGGGGTCGCCGGCGCCTTCTGCACCGTGCTTGGCGACCACATTGTGACGCCGACGCCGGCACCGACGACGGTCCTTGACGACTCGCGCACGCTTGAGCTGCTGCTGGATCTTCTGCACCGACCGCCCGACGCCGAGTTCATGACGTCCGTCGCTTGCTTTGGGCTTCGCGCCAACGGCGCGTACGACAGCGTCGTGATTGTGCTCTACCGAGCCATGGCCCACTGGGTGGACCAGCGGCAGTTCGATCGTCTTCGGCGCTTCCTTGTGCTGCTCGAGGAGCTCAATGTGTGGCCGCGACTCTTAGCACTCATGGATGACGACGGGCTCTCGCCTTGGGGACTCTTCTGCCTGCTCAAGTGGGTACGTGGGCTTACGGAGCAGGTACTTGATGCCGGCGGCGCGCTACTGGCGTGCTTGCTCGGGCGACAGGCAGCGCTGTTGCCGCGGCTCGTGCGGCTTCTCGATGCGCCGACGCACATCGCGGCTCTCGTGGCCTGGCCCGACGTGCTGGGCGGCGGCCTGCAGGCGGTCAAGGCGCTCGTCCACGCCATCGTCAAGATCCTCGGCCTTGCCTTCACCTGTGCAGCAGCGACGGAGGAGTTTCTCTTCCGCACGCAGGAGGTGCTGTACGACAGCCAGTGCCTCGCAGCGCTCTTGCGTGTCATGGAGGCGCACGCGCTCGAAATGGACCTGCCGCTGAGCTTTCTCGCGCGCCTCGTGTCAAGTTCGCCCCACTTCAGCCTTCAGTTTACCGACGCCGGCGGGCTCGCGACATTGCAGGCCAAACGCTGGCTCACCGCCGCGCCGCCGCTCGTGTTAGATGCGCTTGTACTGGTGACACAAGTTGCACGCGGCTCGAAGGGCCACTACGCTGCGATAGCAGCCACCCCGGACCTGCTGCAGGACCTGCAGGCGCTGCTGGGCCATGCGGACCCCGTGGTTCGCGCCAAGGCTTGCAATTGCGTCGGCAATCTCTGCCGTCACTCCAGCTACTTTTACCCGCTGCTGTGCCGCTACCAGTTGCTCGACGGGGTCGTCGCGTGCGCTGCTGACGCAGACGTCTGCGTACGGCGGTACGCATGCTTCGCCATTGGCAACGCTGCCTTTCATTCGGACGAGCTATCGTCGCCGCTCCAGACCGCAATCCCAGCGCTCGTGGCGTGCCTCAGAGCGCCAGATGCCAAGACGCGAGCCAACGCCGGCGCCGCCCTGGGAAACCTCGTGCGCCAGTCAGCGACCTGCGTACCGACGCTCGTACAGGCGCAGGCGCCACAAACGCTGTATCACAGCGTGCTTGACGAGTCGGACGTGGCGACGAAGCGCATCCTCCTCTTCTCGCTGGGCAACCTATGCGAGTACGCGCCCTGCCGCAACGCCCTCGCGGCCGCCGATGCCCTCTTCGTGCACTCGCTACAGCGCCTGCGCGACGACAACCTCGACGACATTGTCCAGCGCAATGCCAACCGCGTCCTCGCCAAGCTCCCGGGAGCGTTACATCCCTAATTTTAGCATCATTTTCCTTGAGCATTTTTCATGTTGTCGCCGTGGTTATCCGTCGTTGCGGCCGCTGCCGCGCTCCTTCCCACCGGTACAGACTTCCTTCCCGAGCTTTAGAGCCAATGCATCATGGCGTAGCCGTTCAGCTCTATAGCGCAACGCTCCGTCGGACGTCACCCAGTGCATCATTCGCTTCTCTTGATCCTTGGCTCATACTTGGTGCTAGTGGCGATGTACATGGGCATCCAGCCCAGCGCTGTCCCATGCCCCGTCGGCATGTACCGCGTACCAGGCAACGGCGTGACGTTGACTGAATGTCAATACTGCCCGCGCGGCGTTTATGGCAACCTCCCGGGGCTTACGTCCGCAGCGTGCAGCGCGCAGTGCCCCAAGGGCACGTACCAAGACAAGTCTCTGGGCCTCCACTACGACTATAACCTCCTTGCTTTCTAGGCTCGGCGCCAAGTCTATTGACGACTGCAAGCCGTGCCCTAAGGGGACGTATGGCATGACGACGGGCCTGACGTCGCGGACATGCACGGGGCCGTGCCCTTACGGCACGTATTCGATGACCGAAGGCCTGCAGAGCGCCTCTTCCTGCATCCCTTGCGAGCCCAACCTTCGCGGCCCCAACGGCCACCGCGGCAACAACCTCAACATGTACGCCGCAGGGGGCTACGTGTGCGACCGGTACTACGGCGACACCAGCATCAACACGGGTCGGGATGCCGTCTTTGCAGCCACCACGTTCACTTAACAGCAAATGTATGCTTCGTGTCTTAAGCGCTCTTGTACAGCTCCGTCTTGAAGACCTGCGCGACGCTGCCCTTGGCGATGTCGCTGTCGTCGCCAAAGAGTGCCGACAGGACGGCGTGGGTCGTGCTGGGCGAACAGTACACGAGCATGTCTTCCAGGAACACCATGGCCGCCTCACGTAGCCCGAGCTTCGGCGACTGGACGCACGTGAGAAAGGCGTCGGTGGCTGCGGGCGCGCAGGCCGCGTCTGCGTTCATGGCCAGCAGCAGGCTCTGGCAAAGGAGCCCCACCGCCATCTTGCTCAAGCTCGGCGACTGCCCCTTGGCGTAGCCCACAAGAGCCGGTAGCGCCGACGTGCGGACACTGCCAGCAAATGTCGCATCGAAGGTCGCCTTGAACGCCTCGAGCTGTTGCTCCACCTCGCGAATTGGCATCTGTGGACGAGTGAGCCCGGTCGCCACGTCCAACGGTACCTCGCGAGGAAGCGTCAGCGGCGAAGGGCGGGTGAGCACTGCCCACGAGCACACACCCAACTCTACACACTGCAGCAGAAACGATGCATGGACTGTCGTCGGTGGCTCCGTCGTTGCAAGGAGTAGCTTCCTACGACGATTGGCGTCAACGCGGCCAAGTCTTTAGTAGATCGAGGGTACCACTGGTCGCGGTACGGTGCGGCGACCAAGTACGGCGCCAGCGCTTCGGGGCGGCAGTGCACGAGGTGGTATAGGGTGTGAAACACTTGGTTAGCGGCCGGGTGAGTGAGACCACGCTCGTCGTACTTTTGCAACGCTCCCAGGACGTACACGAGCGCGTCGACCACCTGTGTTAGCAATCGCGGACGCGCGAACACATGCTCTTTGACGACGCTGAGCAAGAGCAGCATCTACGACGGTCGTGAGGCACCGCCAGCCCCGTCGGCGGAGTACGTTCTCGAGGACGTGCCACTGGTGACCGAGAACATGCCACGGCTGCCCGTGGAGGTGGACAGCCCAGTCGACGATCTTGGTGCTGACGAACAGAGGATGTCGCAGCGCCGTGCGGCGCAGAGCCGCGGTGCCGTCTTTCGAGACGTGGCTCTCGAGCCACGTGCGCACCTTGGCGTCGAACGCGGCGCCGTCGTCGTGCATCGGCAAGTGAAACACGTTGCTGTACGCGAGCTGCCACCCAGGGTAGGCCGCCTCCATGTGCATCGCCACGGTGTGTGGGCGGCGGGAATACAAGTCCTATGGGGTATCAGTGCCATTCGCGCAGTCTTTGGCACAATACAAGAACAATGGCCTGCGCCACGGGCTGGACGTCGGCATCGAAGCTTACGGCGACAACGCGCTGGAGGACGACGGCGATGCTGTACGGGTCCTGGTGAGCCAGATGCCGCACAAGATCAAGTCGTAGCGGCGAGACACGGCCAGTCGCGGCGTACTCCCGCGCCTGCTCCGCGAACACGAGCTGAAGCAGCGGGTCGAGGAGGTCATCTGCGGTCCACTGGGCTACATGCCCGCACGCTTGGTCGAGTAGAATACTGATCAGCGGTGGCGGGCACGCTGGCCAGTCGGCAGCGTCGGTCACGAGCGCGGTCATGAGCGTCACCGCGGTTGGCACTGCGTGCAGCACGGCAGCGATGAGCGGGACGTTGGCGCTGGCCGCAAGCGCCCGCCCCAAGGCCGTGAGCAGGTTAGAGTCGCTCCAGGCCATTACGCGCACCCAGTCAACGACCTCGGCCACGTGCGAGCCGTCGGCTATCCACTGGCAAACAACGGCGTTCTGTTCCACCGTGGGCAGCGCCGGTCGCCGCTTGATGCGTCGAGGCGGGTCCACGGGAGCAGCCGCGAACAGCGCGTCCAGTGAGGCGACGGGTGCAACGACAGGCACAGGTGGCGTCTGCCGGCACAGCGGCGTCGGCTCGACTGTGGGCGTGGCGGCGAAAGAACCGGCGGTCGCGGACAACCATGCACCGAGCTCTTTCCAGGCGTCGGCGGCAGCAAGGTCGGCGTAGGCTTCTTGGCGGAGGTACATGTCGAGGTGGTCGGCAGCGTCGGCGGCAGCCTCAGCGAGGGTGGTGCGTTGCGTGCACTGCAGCAGTGCCTCCTGACACGCCGCTTCATCGCGAACAACGTGCTGCGCGAGCACCGAGAGCTGCAGTGCCATGGAGCGCGGGGACCGCCCGTAAGAGAGCACAAGGTCCCAGAGCGATGACACCGACATGGTGCGTATGGCGGCGTGCATCAGACGGTCGTTCGTCACACACGCGAGGCGTGCCAAGTGGTCAGCCGAGCACTCGTACGTCGTCTGAGCCGGCGAGAGCAGTCCCCAGTCCGGGTTCTCGGGAAAAAAAATGTCCACTAACGCGGTATATGCAGCCTGGAGATTCGTGGGGAACTCGACGGGACTGCTGAGAACCTCGACGACACCCGACACCACGGTGGTCGGGAGCGCGATCATCGCACCTTCACGCGTCGGAAACGTGACCCACTCGGGCGGCACGTCAGCGACCGGCGCCGCCGCTTGTCGGGCGACGGCCGTCGCGAGCGTCTCAACCACGCGCGCCAGCATCACCGCGTCCTCGAGCAAGAGCCGCGCCACCGATGTGCGCTGCGTGAGCAGGCGGCCGATGGCCACGGCCAGCTGAAGCGCCACGTCTTGCTTCGCACAAAGTTCGTAGAGCGCGCTGAGGCACCGCTTGAGGCCGTCGATGGACGATTCGTGTGAAAGCACGTTCTCGAGGGATGATAGCACGCGCGCGTGCAGTGCAGGGAAGCACGGCAGCCGCGTGACTGCCTCAAGCCAGTCGAACTGGATGGACGGCTGCGCAACGACTTCCGATGGGCGGTCCGCCCCGAGCAGTCCCAGCACATGCGACGAGATGCGGCGGGTATCGACGCTTGGCGACACAAGGCGGTCGAGGTAGAACGAAAGGACGTCGACGGCAGCTTCGTTATCGGTGATTGCTTTCTTGAGGCGGCGGAGCAGCCGCGGCACTTGGTGCTGCAGCAACGCCGCATGCGCTGCCTTGGCCTTCTCGGGCACGGCGCGGCCGTCGACATACGCGAGCAGCAGCAGTTCACAGAGGCACTTTTGCGGTAGGTACGACAGCGTCTCCTCTTCCTCGCCGACGATTTCGACGATCCACCAAATCTGCTCGGGTGCCTCGGCCCAGCTTGACGCGCCACCAGCGACGGCGGCGTCCACCATACCCATGAGAAAATCAGTCGTGCGGCTCTGACGCAGGCGCACCCCGAGGCGCAGGCCCTTGTCAAGTATTTCGACCTTGCGAAGCACGTCTGGTGGCGGCGGCCGCGCCATCCCCGCCGGTGGCAGCGCCACGAACAGCGTGCCGTCAGTGAGCAGTTGCTGGCTCTTAAGGAACGACGCTTCCCACTGCACGTACGCAGCGTTGCTTGCGACGAGGTCCCCGCCCTCGGGCCCGCACAGCAAGGGGTCCTCGGGCACGACGGGAGGAAAGCGGTATCGCCCTGTAATGGCCATCTGCATCAAGCAGCGCATGGTTGGAATCGTCGCCCACACCTCTGCGCCGATAGACGACGGCGAGAACACCGCGAGGACAAGCAGAATCGAACAGCTGAGCCAGAATTGCTCCGAATACCCCACTGCCTTGCCTTCGTACATGTGGCCACGGGCACTCGCGACTTCGTAGAGCGCTACGGCAAAGTCCGCTCGCTCCATGTGCAGCCCCACGAGGCCACCGCCCGCGAGATAGTCGGGCAATTGTCCGGCGGTGGGCCCACGAAAGAAGCTCTCGCGCACGATGTGGCCTTCTGCGGCACGGATCACCAGCGTCTCAAGCACCTTAAGCAGCTCGTGCGCATCTGCCGTCTGCACACTGTAGCAAAGACGGACGAGACCGGCAATGGTGGCTTCGTGCAGGGGCAGCATATCCTTGCAAAAGGCATAGCACGCACGATCGTGCTCCGTGGCCTACGAGGACGATTTGGCACAGGCGCGCCTACAGCGGCGGCTACCTGCACATCGGGCTGGGCGTCGAGAAAAAGAATTTTGCGCATGACGGCGTTGAAGAGGCGGATTAAGTCCAGCTGTGGTAGCTGCTGGTGCACATCGAGACACCAATTCACGGCGAGGCGCTGAACGTCCCCAATAAGCTGTGCCAGCTCCTCCTTGGCTCGCATCGACGGCGTGATGGCGCTTGGCGCTGTCGGTGCTGGTGGCGGTGCCTCCTTCTTGATGCGTGGGTTTGGTGCGCTTCCAGGAGCCAGATGCCGCCGCGCTGACTTGTCCACAGCGCTTTTTGTGAGCAAGCCGCCGAGGCGAGGGTTCAGGCCACCAAGGGAGGTGTCGGGTACCGCAATTTGGAGGCTCTTGACGGCCGAACCCTGCAGGAAGAGCACGAGCGCTACGAGGTCGCCCATAACGGTGTAGATCTCAAGCGAGCCGGCTGGTGGCAGCTGTAGCAGCCCCGCGCAAAACGTACGCACATCGAGCTGGTCGGGGCCTAGGCTCTTGAACACCTTGCGCAGCGTGTTCTTGAGCGTTGGTAGGTTGCTCGGCACCGTGGCCATCTCTTGAAGTACGCTAGCGAGCGCCGCACTCGAGTCCGTGCCCGTATGCGGTGCGTGGGGCCGTCGAAACATCGTATCGGCGTCTACCTCTCGGTCGAGCGTTCGCGACGTCTCCCGGAATATTAGCGGCATCATCTTGAGGTTGTCTACATCCTTGACAGAAGCGCCGAGCCGCTCTTTTGCTAAGACGACTTTCATCGCGATGACCACGTATTCGGGGCGCTGGCGCACGAGCGTCGAGAACACCTCCGTTTTGAGCTGCGGGAACGACACCGACTTGAACTTCATGTTAAGGAGGTTCTCGACCGTGTCCAGGTCGTGCGGGGCCATCGTTGTGCACGACTACAAACACGTGAGTGCCAAGAAGAGCGGTCAAAAGTGCACACCCGCGCGCACTTGAGCAGGAGCTCGCGGGCGAGGTTCTTGTACGTCGTATTAGAGAACCAAACGTCAAGATTCGAGGCGGCCATGAGGCGGCCTTGCGGCAGTACTGTGAGATCCATGAGTGTGAGCATGACCTGCTTGAGGTTGGTGCTGGGTGCGTTCCCGGGGCCTTGCCTCTTTATGTCGTTGAGCTTTGAGACGAGGTGCTCCATGATGAGCTTCGTCACGTCTTTGGAGAGTTTCTGTGCCGCCATTGCACTCTTGACCAGTTCAACGAACGGCGTGCAGAACTCGTGATCGACCCACGCGCGCGCGTTGAGCGAGTCGTCCACAAACACTTTGGCACAGTCGTCGGCCCAGTCCGGGGCCAAAATCTCCTGAGAACTCGGTGACTCGGGCTTGGCCAGAATGATCTTAGTGAGCAAGTTGGTCACGAGCACAGCCAGGGAGATGGACTTGGTCGATTCTTTTGACGCGGGTTTGGCCGCCGCCGCCATGGCCTTAGCCGGCTTTTTCTCCAAAGACCCTGCGCGATCTCTCCCTTGGAACTTGCTGCGCAGCATTTTCAAGAGCGCTTTCGTAAAGACAGGGGCCTGGAACACGAGCGGCTGCTGGCACACCGCCGTTAGAAAGGCCAAAGCGACTTGACGCCGTAGCGGCGCTCCCGTGCGTGCGAGTTCGCCGAGGCGTTCGTCGATGAGCTTCTCCAGGGCAGCAGGTTTATCCGACGCCTCCCGCAAATCGCTCAGCAAGTCGTCGTAATCGCCATCCGAATAGTCGTCGGAGGAGTCATCGTGCTTCGGAGGTTCCGAACTGGAATCTGAGTAGTCGCTGCCGAGTTCGTCTTGGCCTTGAGGTGGTGTCGGCGGCGGCGGGGGTGGGTTAGTCTCTGGCGCTTTCAGTCCCTTCGAGTTTGGCTTGGCTGTTTTCGCCGCTGCTTTGGCGTCCTTGAGTGCCGGTTTGACCTCTTTGGGCTCCACCTTGGCCTCCTTGGGCGCACCCTTGGCGTCGTTAGGTGCAACCTTGGCGTCCTTGGGTGCATTCTTGGCATCCTTCGCCTGGGCCTTGGATGGCGCCTTGGCTTCCATGGGAGCAGCTTTTGGATCTTTTGGCATCGGCTTCGACTCCTTGGGGGCAGTGTTCGCCTCCTTTTGTGGCGGCTTGGACTTGGCGGGGCTTGGGGCAGCCTTGGGTGGTGGCGGAGCTTCTTCTTCTTTTTTGCCAGAACGTTTCCGCTTAAATGTTTCGCCGTCGACGTTGCCGACGCCCTCAACCTCTTCGTCCATCTCTTCATCGTCATCCTCGTCGTCATCTTCCTCGTCGTCTTCATCAAATACATCGTTCTCTTCCGACTCTTCGTCTTCATCGTCGGCCGACTCGTCGTCGTCATCCGATTCATCGTAGACCACGCGCTTCATACGGGCCGAACGCACTGGCTGCTTTGCTTGAATCTTTTGTGTCGCGGCCTTGGCAGCGCCTCGGAGGGTGGTGCCTCGAGCGGTGGAGCTGCGGGTCGGTCGTCCCGGTGCCATCTCAGCCCCATACAAAATTGCAGGGATGCCCAAACATCCGGAAAATATATTAAAAATATGTTTCATTCGAATGAATTATATTTGAATCGAATCGAGCTATTATTTAACAGTCTTTTGCTTAAAATCCTTCGGAAATGAAATGCACACAACACTATTAGCCAATAGAAAACGATTTCTTCCGAATTATAGCCAATTAGAGACGACTAGAACGCGCCATCTCCGAATCGCAAATATCAATGGCTTCGGGCGAGCATTCGAGGAGGCCGGGAAGAAGGACTTGCTTGCGTTTCGCGCACTTGTTAATGGGGTGTTTGGGGTGTTTGGGGGGTTAATGGGTTTGGGGGTTAAGGGGTTTGGGGGTTAATGGGTTGGGGGCTACAATACAGTGCCCGACAGATTAAAGCGACCATCCATTTGACACACCTTGTGCGACAAACGTGGCATGTTTTATTGTTAAATTTGATAACTTTCTTGAACGCATAACTTGGAGCAGCATAGGTGAAAGAGGTTTTCATCATGAATCGGGTCAACGCGGGTTCAAACCTCACTGATCGCCTCGAATTTTGTTACACGCCTATCCTGAAACTTCATAGCCAGGGTGGCTGAGCGCAGTGGTTGTGCATTTTAATGCAAATAGATGCAAGTACCACAGACGCTCAAATCTGTCGGGCACTGTATGTGGAATCTTGAAGTCGTTGTCTCAGCGGTGCAGCATTGCCTGATGCAGCACTGTGTGAGCGTGATGAAAGTATTTTCGAGGACCTCACAGTCAAGCTCGACAAAACTCTACCACGCTGCTGAGGAGAGAATCAATACACGAGCTTTTATTTTTATAATACAGTGTTTGAACAGCTCGGAAGTATCCCAGGTCGGGAATGTTTAAGTCAGGCGAGTTCGGCGGTAGGGGGCGCGCAATAATGTTGCCCCACACGGGATTGCCAAGGCCTCCTGCTACGACGCTCTGCAGCACGCCAACATGAGCGGGAGCGTAGTCCTCTTCAATTATGAATAGTTGACCAGCGTTCGGCCAAGCCATAACAATAGGTGGAATAACTTCCTCACGTAATATCTTCCGGCAGACCTTCTTCGTCATTAACACTGGCTTTGTCTCATGAGTGCCTCGCGGCCGGCGCGCCGATGTTCGCTGCGTGGCCACCTTTCCCACAAAAGTCCAAATGTCTATCTAGACAGCCGAAAGCATTAGAATTGAACCGATTGGAGAAAGAACCTTGCGTTGAAATTGCTTCGCGGAAGAGCAACTTCGCAGATGAACACGACTTTCAGGATATGGGGATAGTGCCGAGTCTTGCGAACCGGTACTTCCTCGTCCTCTAAGAGGTAGAACTTCTAGTTAACCTCCATGAGGTTATACCATTTTTCGTCGCACGGTATTGTTCAAGCTGTCGAAGAAGAATTTGCCAGGAGTCCGCAAGCTGGGTCGAACATGTTGGCGGGCGACCACAAGCCGCTTGATGCGGTTTGTCGGACTTAGCTTGGGCTTTACCTGGTTCTTGGAAACCCGAAGTTACTTGCTGCTGAGGAGTCGCCGCACTTGGCACAGGGATACGCCAGATTTGCTCGCAATGCTCCGTAGGGAGCCGCGCTCCTGGAGCTCGTAATATATGGCAGTTTCGTCCACATTCGAAATTTCACTGAGGTTATAGTCGCCGTACTTAAAAATAGTTGAAGTGCCAGTCGAAATAGCGGCATTTACTTAGACCAAAAGTCTTGCAGGAACTTATCCTGAATCGTCTCGTTTGCAGCTGTTTACTCACA